>JAKTUW010000124.1:0-18234 GCA_030556915.1 Wickerhamiella qilinensis
CCGCGCGGCCGAACCGCCGCGCGACAAAAAAGCCGCGGCGCAACCGCCGCCGCGAGGAAATGAGGGTCGTCGACCGTGAAATCCGCTACTACCAGAACACGGCGCACCTGCTGATCCACAAGATCCCGTTTGCCCGAGCCATCCGGCAGATCATCGAGGAGGACTACGGCGGGCAGCTCGAGCTGCGCTGGAAAAGCACCGCGCTGCTCGCGCTCCAGGAGGCCGCAGAGTGGTACCTCGTAGGGCTGTTCCAGCATGCCAACCTATGCTGTCTGCACGCGAAGCGTGTCACACTGCAGCCGAGCGACCTGCACCTGGCGCGGCGCATCCGCGGCCGCGATTTCTGACCGCCTTCTTGCAGCCAAAAGTCTGCAACCAGCCTTTAGCTCGAGCGTCTTGCTGCTCCGTGTAGATTCCGCGCGTGCCGCCCGCTTTATTTATTGATTCGGCCGCTGCCGCTCACGCCTTTGTTTGGGCCGCGTCGCGAGCGCCCCGTTTCACCTGCATCCCCGGCTCCGGCGTGTGCACTCCGTGGTGCTGTTTCTTGATTAATTACTTATTATAGTCATATAAATTACTTGTCATGTACATAAGCGTGCCCTAACGACCCTCCGTTGGAGCGCTCGGACACTATCGGACGTGCCGCCTGCGTACGTGCCGCCTGCGTACCACCTGCGTACATATCGCTGCCACGAGCCGGCGTTCTCATGCGTTCCTCTGTGCAGTTGCTGCTGTCGCCGCGGCCTTGGCCTTAGCCAAGGCAACAGCGTTCCCGCCCGTAGCACCCACCTTCCGGCGGCTGGAATCCCCGCTAGGCTTGCGGGGCAGCACCTGGCGCTTGGACATGTTGCGCAGTGCCCGCCCGATCCGCGTATCGCCAAATCGAAACTTTGCGTCTGCCGCGCTGAACATGTGGTCCAGCAGGCTGGCCGCTGTCGGCCGCAGCGAGGGATCGGTGATGAAGCAGTCGTCAAGATACGCCCGTCCAGTCTCCGACACAAACTGCTGAGTGTCGTCCGGAATGGGCGGCCGCTGGCGCGAAGAGCCCAGTTTGTACATGGCACCCACCGCCTCCTCGGTGGACCACGGCCGCCGCCCAGCGTACATCTCCAGCACCACGCAGCCCAGCGACCACACGTCGACCTTCGCCGAGTAGCCCTGCTTCTCATTGTGTACCACGTTGTGAATGACCTCCGGGGCCATCCAGAAAATAGTGCCCTGCATCGACATCTCCGCATTGTTGTTGTAAATATCGCGGCTCCGCTTGGAAATGCCAAAGTCGCTAATCTTCACAGTGCCATCGATATCTAGCAGAAGGTTATCTGCCTTGAGATCGCGATGCAATATGCCTTTGGAATGCAGATAGGCCAGGCCATCCAGTACTTGCCGGTTGAGGAATCGGATCAAGTTCTCGTCAAATCGGCCAAAGTGATCCAGAATAGATTTCACAGAGCCTCCCGGCACGTACTCCAAAAACAGATTGCTCACGTTGTCGAGCCGTTCAAATCCCAAATACTGCACAATATTCAGGTGGTCCAGATCTTTCATATTCTCCACTTCGGCGAATAGACCATCCATCGAGGTCTTTTTCTGCGCTCCTCCAGAGCGCGAGTTGGTGGAGCCCACCTGCTTGACAGCCATCATCTCCGCAGTAGTCAAATTAAGACCCAGAAACACCTTTCCAAATGTTCCCTGGCCAATCAGCTCGCCCTTAACCCATACATACTGCTTTTGATCGCGCAAAGTGATGTTGTGGCCACGCCGCATTTCCACAACACTCTGGCCCCACATTTTGGTGCTCTTGCGCCTGAGGATGCTCTTGTTGTTCGGCGGTGATGCCTTGATCCGGCGGCTAGCTTCGCGGGCGACATTCCGAATGCTCTTCATTCGAGACATCTCACCCGTCGATCGAGGTGTCACCTTCGAGTGAGCTTTACTCGGCCGGCTGGATATCGTGCTTTCTGGAGCTTCAGTACCCGCAGTTGCGGGCGGGCCAGCAAACGGCATAGACGATGTTGAGGGAGTGCTAGGCGAAGCAGTCTGCATAACAGGGGTGGTCGGAGTGCCTGGGAATGGGCTCAAAAGAGCATCCTCTCTCTTTTTACCTAACTGTTGGATCACGGGTCTGTCAACGTCTGTATTTGGGAAAAACTCTTCAATATTATCGTAGAGTACCTCAGTAGTGGGGCGACGAGCAGGCCATGTCGGAAAGTCTCCCACAGAATCGAGCATTTCGTCCCAATCAACGCCAGCTGCAGCGCCCGTTGTCGCACTGGTGCGTGGGTCTGCAGAAACTGGAGTCTGTACCTGACTCAGTGGCAACGAGTCCCCAGACTCGGCCATGGTGGTCATGAGCGCTAGAGCTGGACGGTCCGTCTGTCTCGGTTCCGGAGCCCTGGCCCACAACCCTCTTTCATTATCATTATCATTATCCTCGCTATCCGAGTCCTCAACCTCTGGCACATCTGCCCATATATCAGGTTCTGAGTCGTGAGCCTCCTCACTTTCGTTCGCTGCCACTGGCGGGGGGATCGACAATTGCCCGAATGTCCGTGGTAATGGAGCCTCAGTTAATGTCCCCGATTCTTGAACCGTTTGCGGGTAAACATGAGGCCCAGGGCTCAAAGGCTTCCGGTTAACTGGCATTTTAGGACGGCTCCGCTGGTTCTCAAGCTCGGGCCGATATTGCGAGGATAAAGTTCGGGCCAGTGGTGGAGGAGGAGCCGTTCTTCGGGCTGTCAGCGGCCCATTCCCGACACTCTCATTCGACATTGTTCGCGCAGGCACAACCCTTCCCGAAAATGTTCGGATGGTCTCTTGCTTCTCCGATGGGAGGGTATCGTCTTGAACCTCTTCAGCGGTGGGGGCACCAGCACTCGACACTGTCGTGGCGCTTGAGACAGAATAAAGGCTCCGGTTAGCACTTACTGGAGAGTCAACTGTGGCGCCGCCATCGTTCTTATGTGTCAGACCTCGGAATACTTGGAGGGCCGAGCGATGCGTATGGGGTGCGTTCTGGAAGGGCGAAGGTGCTGTAGTTTCAACATGGTGCCCAGGAGCATGAACTGCGCGGGGTCGCATGGCAAAGTAATCTGACTGGGGTGGGTGCTGTGTGCCATTAGATACAGCAATAAGATGAGACGGAGTGTGAGCCTGAGGGGATCCGACATCGGAGTCAGACGTCCAGGTGCCCGGTGACGGAGAAAATAGATCCACCGCGATAAAAAACTTGACAATGTCGCCAGCTGCCGCCGACAAGATACTCCACAGGTTCATATTATTGAGGGGGTCGCCAGGAGTGCAGAAGTAGTCTGTCAGATGTACTGTGAAGCCCCGGATGCGGGTGAACTGGAGCGTTTCTGCGATTTTGCTCCGCACTTGCTCGGCATTGTTACAGTTTGTGATATCGACCATAGTAAAGACCTGGTTGTCAAGCGTAGCCAGGAGGAACGGCCCTGGAGGCGAGCCCCGCGATGGTCTGAGACGCTCGTCGAGGAATAAATACTTTTCTAATGACGCCCTTCGTGACGAATACGGCACCGACATGCCAGAAGAGACCGAGAATACGCCAGCAGAATGCGGCCCCGCGGACAGCGGCCCCGCGGACAGCGGACCCGCGGACAGCGGACCCGCGGACAGCGGACCCGCGGACAGCGGACCCGCGGACGGCGGTCCGGCGGATGAGAATGGGGGCGCCGGCACGGCGCCGGCAGAGTGCGGGCCGCCGCCAAAAACCGGGGCCGTTGCCGCGGACGGCTGTGCACCAAACGCTACCATCCCGTCGTCTTCGTCGGGCGCCTCGCCAAACGCCGGGCCCGCGTAGGTCTCCCGGGGGCTCGCACTGCCGGTGGGCGCGCCGGCGGGCGGCCCCTGCTGAGCGCGGGAGTCAGGCTGAAACTGCGGTGGCGCAACCTGCTTCTCCAGGGCGCGCACCAAGCGAATGAACCGGCCCTTGGACTCGCTGAGGCCGAGGTTCCGCAGGTCCTGGTAGTTTGCCAGGCGCAGAAAGCGCTCGTGCTCGATTTTGTGGGCCGCAAACAGGTCGAGCCACTCGCGGCCGAACCCGTTTGCGGCCAGCCACTGCATCACGCGCGCGTGCGGCCAGGCGGCCGCGTCCGCGTGCGCCCGGGGCGGGCCCGCCGCGGTCGGCGAGGTCGAGGAATTGGACGCCGCGCCAGGGCTGGACGCCGGGAAAAACTCCGGCGCGTCGCCCTCGGAGTGGCCGCTCTGCCGCGCCTTGGCCGGCGTGCCGAGCGTGTCCCGCGGGCCGACGCCAGCACGGCTTTCCGCTACCCAGGCGGCCATGATGGTGGTCGTAGAAGCGGGAGTGGCTGCCGGGCCTTCGGCGTGGGTACTCTTCGCGGGCCTCGCGGCTCGACCCAAAGTGGGACGCAGCCGAGACCTAACCCTGTTTGTTGGATTTTGTGGGGAGGGCCCTGCCTCGAGGCAGGCTGGCAGGCTGGCAGGCAAGCCCAGCAAAAGCCATTAAATGCGATACGGCACGGGCAGTTCTGATGCTAGTGGTACGGTTGTTTATAGTGAAAGCTCGGCCTATAGGTAGGGCGCCGGGAAGGCGTAGCAGCACCACCAATTGCGTCAGCTCGCGGGCCGGGGACTTTGGTCTGGTGGTGAGCGCTGTTCTTTATGTACATTCATGAGTTGGCAGAGCCGGCGTCCTGGCCAGATGTATCGACCGCCGCCACCGCATCAGGCCGAGCTGCCGACCCATCGACGGGTAAGACCCTGAGCTCGCTGACCCGGATCACGGTCAGGGAGTTGTGCGAAACGACGTGCCGCACGTGCCGCCGCCGCCGCCGTGTCCGCTCGCCGACGCTCCGCTTGACCCGTGTTTTCTCAAGCACAGTGCCCCGGATGCTGAAGACACTTGGATCGATCCGCTCGCCGCTCAGAGTGTAGTTGCGCGAGCCGATCTCAGACACTTCACTGAACTTGAGCGTGTCGCCCACCGCAACGTCCTTCATGTTTACCGGCAGCTTCACCACATCGCCTTCCGTGACAAGCATCGACCAGTTGTGAACGTGGATCTTGGCATACAGTTCCGGCGCCTCGAGCAGGGGCTGTGTAGTTTCGGGGCGCACGTACCGGGCGTGAAAGGAGACCAGATCGCGGGTAGAAAGCGCGGCGACGGGCTTGGGCTCAACCTTGAGGACTTCTCTCCGAGGAATCGCGCTGGAAAACGGCCTGACACCGCGGAGGGGGCCTAGGGTGGCCATATACCTCACGGCCCAGCGGGCCAGCCCGAGATTTTTCATGATGACAAAGTGCCCCGACCTGGTCTCGACGACATACCCAACGCGCCCACGCCTGTCGGGAACGTCGAGCTGGCACAGCTAGCGCAGGTGGGGAAAGAGAGAACATGCGCGGAAAGCACTTCCGGATAACACCCAAAAGCAACAAAAATAACAACAAAAACATTTATCCCGCGATTGTTCAGCTGATTTGATACAAATAACTTAATTTTTCTATATTCTGATTGAACGTTCGCAGGCGCGAGCATATAGAGGCCCGACAACAAGTCCAGCTTGCAATCCGGCCACCAACTGTTATTTGCGTGGCCACTCGGAACGCAGATCGCAGGTCGACCGGAAACGCGGACAAAATCCGGCCAGGCGCAGAGCCCTCCTCACTTGCCAGAGATCTCCTTCAGCCTGGCCAGCTTGCGTTCCGTCAACCGGATCACTTCCTGCACCTCGCGTTGCGACATCTCGCCGTAGTCCAATTCAGAGAGCTCGCTTCCCACGGTACGGTCGTCGAGCCAGCGCCACAGCTTCAGCTCCTGCTCGAGGAACTTCACATCTGGGGAGGGTTTGCTGCGGCGGTCCCAATAGCTCGAGACCATAAGGTATAACAAAAAGACAACAAGGACTGCGAGAACTGCATCTCGGAATTCGGCACTTGTGACGACACTCACTATTTTTTGGAGCAGTGACGGAGAAGGTGGGGCGACCTCCTCCTTCGCCTTCCTCTTGGGCACTTTGGTTTTCTTTTTCGTGGCAGCTCCGCCAGAGCGCTTGCGCTCCACTGCGCGCTCTAGATGTTCGGCGAGCGTCTTGCAGTGCTGCGTCTGGCCCTCAATAGCACCCTTTTCAACAGGACCCTTGATCCACGACTTGCCAGTCCACTCAACCCAAGTCGACGTCTGGATCACGGTCGAATTGCCATCACCCCAAGCCATCACAGTGCGCGTAAAGATCGTGAAGGCGTCTCCTGACGGGACATCGGGAGTCTTTGTAGTTGTAACTACATTCACCTTGTCCTCCATATCCCATTCCTCGCGAGTCTCGCTAGTCAAACAGCGGGTCTGTTTTGGCCCTACGGGCCCACTTAAAGGTCGAACATACTCGAAAGAGCGAGTAGACTTGCCCCCGTCCCCCTCTTTGAAAGGTGGAATTTTCGACAAGTCTTTGTTGCCCTCAACCTCGGTCGTGAACTTTGCATACCAGGAAGAGTCGTCTCCGTATACAAGGTTGGCAACCACGCCAAGAGGGGCGTGGATCGTTGACTTGTCGATGATCTTTTCTTTCGAATCTGGAGTAGCGATTGATGTAGGACCGTGCGTCTCTGGTCCTAGATTTGAGACAGGCCAGGAGCCGGCCGCGGCGCCGCCGCTGCCTTCTCCACCATTCGGTGCACCATTCGCAGTCGACCGTGCGCTTGATGAGACCCTCTTACGGCTGGGCGATCGAGATATCGCAGCCGTGTCATCAGAATCAGTGTCACCACTTTCGTCAACACTTGAATCTTCGGACGAGTCCCACATGTTGGAGGAATCTCCGCTAGAGCTTGCAGAGTTAAAACGCGAGTGCCAAACCTTGTCCAGCAGCTTCAGCACGGCATCGCGGTTCACAAAAGTTGCGAAATTATGGCGGGTGTGCAAGCGCTGCACCATAATACCATTGGGGAATATACCCGCAGTAGTCTTTGGTCTCAAGCCCATCACCTCCTTAAAGGGAATAATCAGGTTGGAAGTCCAGCCAAGGATATTGGAGTGGAAGCAGATGTAATGAGGGGTAACGTACAGGCGACCCTGCACCAGGATTTCGCGAGCCAGTGCGCAGGACCAGTCGTCAATGAGAGCTTCGTTGGAGGGGATTTTTGGGAACAGTTTGTGGAATTCTGTATTACGCCGAGAGCTGGCAACCTTCACGCCGGGGAGCATGCTCGCAATTGATCTGTCCTTTGGCGTTTCGGCGTCGGCCGTGTCAGGAGAGTCCGAGTCGGTCAACGACGCATTGGCGCGATCATGGTCTTCTAATGAATAGGACCCCGAGCCCAGAGTGTCAACGGCTTTACTGCGGCCCTCTTTGGAAGAGGCGCGGTCTGCATTGGTGACACGGGAGCTAACCGGCGACAGCTTATTGTCTAGTCGGAACGGGAGCGCGCCGCCAATCATTGAGAGTATGCCGGCCGGGTTGTTCGCGTCGGTGCGTGAAGGCGTAGCGGCTCTGGCGGGTGAGCTCTTCGGTAAGGACAGGTGGGTCTTTACGCTATGGCTGCTTTCATCCATCGCACACTAAGGCAAACACAAAAAAACGTCCACGTCAAGCCACGAATATGCAGTGACTGCAGCAGCTAAGCCACCAGCTTTGCTACTTTAGGTATCAGACGAGGCTCGGTGGGGCAGCACACTGGAAGCCGCACAGGGTTGGGTTAGCAACGAGTCTCGGCGTCGACACGCTTGCTTGTGAATTAAGCCGCGGTCTTTTGGTGTTTTTTATTGGAATTTAAAGCCAGAACCCACAAACGTGAACTTCGACTGGGTCGAGCAGTCAACGGCACGCGGATTTTGGTTGGGCAGGCAGGCTGGTACTTCTGCCAAGACGCCCACAAAATTAGCGGAGCTGGCGACGAGAAATGCCCACCACGTTCGAGGGGAGGAGGCGTTCGTGCAGGGAGGGAGGGCCGGCAGGCAGGGTCTGCTGTAGGGTTCGTGGCTCCGCAAGCTGGGGCTGATCTGGCCAGGAAGGGCACATCTGCTACCCTTATATCTCCAGGTTGAGAGGGCGAGGTTTATGCGGGCGCCACCTTCCACACTGCAGCTCTGACTGATCAAGGGATTGGCGAAAAAGGCGGCCAGCACGCGCCCGCGCGGACAGAAAAGCCCACCAACCCAGGTCGCGGAGTCAACCGAACGCAGTCACCGACGGTGGCGAACAGCGAGATGGCGGATCTGGCTGCTCCGCTCATATCTGCGGGCGGACATCCAACAAAGTATTCAAGATATCTATGTAGTAGCATCTAAACTAAAGTGTGCCGGCTGCATATTGTCCGGTGCGCTTTGCCTTCATCCGAAGCCTGCATTGCTCCGAGTAACCCTGAGCAGCCCCAGTTTTATGCTTTGCTTGGTCTTCTTGGCCAAGAATTCCCCCCGGCCAAACACGAGCATGTCTTGGCCAACCTGCGCCAATGGTTTTGCCCGTTTAAAACTCGGCCGCATTCGCTCACTCAGCTTCTGCTTGAGCGGCCCGAGTGGCTTGCAGGCGCGTCGCATATTGGCTTCTCGGTGGGACAGGGTTGCATGCACCTGCTTCCCTCGCCGGCCACGTCTGAACTTTTTTCTGGGGAGGGCCCTGAGCGGCGCCGGGAAACTCTCTGGGCAGGTCGGTTGCTACCATGTAATTCGCAAATACGTGTGATAATCCTGAGGGCCATGGCGAAGGAACCCTGGCGTAGCAATATATCCAAGTGGCAACTCCGTTTGCCGCCAGCCGGCACCCGATCCTGTCTCTCCCGCCGGGTGCATGACTCGCGCTGCCTTGCCGGGGCTCGTGGTCTGCTTTTCGCGCGTCAAGGCGAGAGAAGAGCCGGCTCGCCTTAGTCACCGACGCGCGTCCTGTGCCCGCCACAGCTGGCGCGTGATCTCGGGAGCGGTCGGCCGCCGACCCGGCCGAGCTTGACCTCGGCGGCTCACGCGCGCGCGTGACGAAAAGGCCAGTTCACGGGCACTCGATATACGGGTGAGCGGCCGGCGCTGGCTCCGGCGGCCCGCTCAGGACCGTGCTGGTCCATCTTTTGGGGGCTCCGCATAACTACGAGATTGATAAATTAGTATCTACAGTTTATGGGTGGGGAGCGCCGTAGACCTGCCAAAACGCCTGGGCCAGCTGCTCGAGCGTGCCGGCCGCCAGGGCCGCACGGATGTCTCCGAAAAACTGCGTTGTCACCGCCAGGTTGTGCTGCTGCAGCAGCACCTGGGCCGTCATCTCCCGAGCCTCTAGCAGGTGGTGCAGATACGCTTTGGCGTGCCCGGTCGCCCCGAGCTTGGACATGTCCGTAGTGTACATGGCGTCGTTCAAGTCGATAGCAAACTCCGGTACCGAGGCATCCAAGCGGAACATGAGCGCCTTGCCTTGGTCAGTGTACTGGTCTATTTGCGCATAGACAATATCAACGCCGTCCAAAATGAGCCGCAGGACATCGGACGGATGCCTCAGCTGGCCGTACATCCGAAGCCCCGGGGTATCCTGAGGAATAGACGCACGAGTCACATGTGCGTCAGGAACTGCTGCGGCAGTGTCACTCTGGACCAGGTAAACGCCATCTATGCGCGCAGATTCTCCTAGCTCTTTGATGAACTCCGCCTCCAGGAGTTCTGGAGGCAAAGTTGCCAATAGTTGCCATTCACCACCAGCTTCTTCACGGGCACGCGCAAACTCACGCGCCCACTCGAGAGTCCGGGCCATCATCTTTCGGAGCCGGTTAGCACCAGGGACGGCTCCCGGACTCTGGGCCGCCGCGTCGTGGGGGATTACCACAGCGGCAGGGCTCAGCTGGGCGAGATTTCTGGCAAACTCTGCAACTGGGTAGGTCTTGAAACCTTGGTGTGTGCTGATAGCGATTCTGGCTGCGGTATTGGGCTTTCCGGCTTTGGCAGAGTCTGGACGTCGAACTGACGCAATGAGTGGGGCATCTTTCAGTGGCAGCCGCCCTGGAGTAAACAGCGGCGTAATTGGTCCATGTGAGTCATAAAGCTCTTCGGCATATACAGCAAATCCGGGAACTGCGGGCTGATTGTCCGGAGTCAGATGCGGTAAGGCACCACGAGTGGTTGCAACCAAAAAAGCTGGAGTTGGGACCTCCACGCTTCCTAGGGTCCAGACGCCTGTGCGTGCACGGCTAGCCGCGCTTGGGCCAGAAGCCTTGAACATGACGCTGTTCGACAGTTTATGAAGCAGAATTTGGTCGTCAGCAGAAACTGTACCAATGCGACAAAAAAACTTACAACAAGTCCGAGGCAGCCAAAGGTAAATTTCGCAGAGTTGGGTACGAAATTTGTCAACTTATGCACGTGACTGCTCAGTGGATAGGTGCAGCTTAGAAGTTGGTGTAGATAATCGCGCAGAATGCGTCTAGTTGGGGCTGCTCAACCATGGCATCGACATAATCGTTGGTCATAGGGTGTCCCACGGCCATCTGGTGCGCTTGCCGCGTAAACGCAGCAAGGACAGACGCCAGTTTGACCGGCTGCTCGCCATCGGGGCCAAACAAGGGTTCTAGCTTGGTCATGAGTACGGACAGCGCAGCATGCACCAGGTTCTTGACGACCTCGGCGGCATTGGGCGACTCAATAAGGTCTGCAGTCTCGTTGAGCAGATCGCGCAACTCGCCATCTACCGTTGAGGGCGGCACCACCGAGCCGGGCGCCTGGCTCAGCACGTACGTTTCCAGCTCGGCAGGGGGCAGAAGCACAGGCAAAAACGATGCTCCCAAGGCTGAGGCGTCGGACCTTGCAGCGGCATCGACAGCCTTGTCGTTGTCTGGGTTGGGCGTGGGGTGGTCGACGGCATATTGGATGACACCAATCAGCTCGGACACCTGGTGAAGGGTCAGCTCGGACCTCGGATCCACATTTGCGGTCTGCGCGGCCACCGCGTCCTGGACACGCTGAGCCAGAGGGAGCCAGCCCTTGTTGAGCAGCCACCAGCTGAACGTCAGGTACTGGCGGTGGACGTGGTCAAGTTCCTCCGAGCGGTCCAGCGGCAGAGAGTCGCCCGCAAGTTCTTCGACGCTGGACACGTATGTGCGGCGGCCCAGCACGTTGAGCTGCACCCGCGTCAGAACAACCAGCAGCGCCGTGCCATAGATCAGCGTGAACACACGGGTGATGGCCTGCAGCTTGATATCATTCCACAGCTGGGATTTGCTGAGGGGCTTGACGTAGGACTCATCCAGCGGCACGGCGGTCGAGTTGCCTGCGGTGCTGGCCACGCTTGCGTCGTCGGCATTTGGCAGCAGCGATGAGCTGGCTAGGGAGTTGCCGAGCGACGACGCGGCCAGTTCTCCCTCAGACTGGGCACCTGGGGCCGCGGTATTCCGGCTCGCCGCGGCGTCGGCGGTGGAGGCAGCGGACGCGGGAGCGGAAGCGGAAGCGGAAGCGGTCGACGGCGGCGGCGGCGGCTCCAGCGCGGCCTGGTCCTGGACGGCTGCCGCGCGCAGGCTCTGGAGCTCTTTCTTGATTGCCTCGACGTCGAACTTGGCAAGCACCTGCGAGCCAAGCGTCGGCAGCAGCGCGAGAATTGTGAAGGTGGCGTCGCGCTGGTTCTGCTCAAAGCGCCGCTCCAAGTTGTCTTTGGCCAGCCGCTCGGACAGAATGCGCTCCTGCAGCTCGGCGAACTTGGCCTTGACGTAGCGTGAGACGGCCCACAGCGACGCGCCCACGCCGACGGTGACCAGCACCTTCTGCCTGTGGCGCTTGAAGAAGTCCGCAACGGTCATTTGGGGCGGGTGTTGGAGGGAGGAAGTGAAAGGTGGGGGATGCGATCTGTGGAGGCCGCCGACTAAGCTGGCCGGCGCGCGTGCCGCGGCTAGCGGCTTGGGAGACACCCCAGGCAGGTGCGGGAGAGTGAGTGGGATGAGCGCCTGGGACTGAGCGTTCCGCTGGGGCGAGGCGATTCGAGGGGAGGGCAGAGGTAAGGTTACGGACATGTGCGATACTCGGTAGTTGTAGTATAGAAAATAAATAGCATGGCCAGCTCTGGCCGTGAGAGCGGGAGCAGGCCAGGCGCTGGGCGCAAGCGTCCGGAACTGCGGGTGCTGCTGACGGCCGCTTTGGTGCTGATCTTGGTCTTGTTTTAGATTTGTCTCGATCTGTCTCGATCTGTCTCGATCTGTCTCGATCTGTCTCGATCTGTATTTGTCTTGGCCCTATCTTGGTCTTACTCTTGGTGACGAGCCTGCGGGCGATGAACGCATGGGTGTCTGCCCGTGACCGTGCCTTGGGCAGCAGCAGCAACAGCAGCAGCACGGCTGGCACGGGTGGTGCTGCATCTAGCAGGCTGACCGCTCTCGACGCCTGGCGGCGGAGTGATCAGTCCGTGAATATGGTCTTCTTTCCCTTGAGCCGGGGCTTGGGCGCGGGCGCTGCGTCCGCCGCCGCGCTCGTGGCCGGCGACGTCAGCGCGTCCACCTTGGCCAGCGCCTCCTTCACCCTGGCCAGCTCCGGCAGCACGCGCGAGCCGTCGTCGCCCTCGGTCTTGAGGTAGGCAAACAGCAGCGAGCCCACGGCGTAGGCGGCCAGCGCGGGCGGCACCTCGGGCCGGGCCTCGAGCGTGCCGCCGATCAGCGGAGCCAGCTGCGCCTGGACATCATCGATTTCGCCGTCCAGCTTGTCGATCAGCGCCTGGGCTTCTTCCATTGCGTGCTCGCTTGCTGGGTCCTGAAAAAGTCTTGAAAAAAGTCTAGAAAAAGTCTGGGTTGCAAGGCTGCAATGCGCTGCGCTGCGTTGCGCTGAGGTGATCCACCCTCGCGGTGCAGGGGTGCTGGGAGCTGCTGGCTGGCGGCTTCCTGGGCAATTTTTCAGCGTGCTCTCATCGCACCCGCACCCTCTCTGCTCGCTCTCACTCTCTCCCAGTCACCCCAACCCCGAGGGTTATGTTTATCTGGCTTGAGCCAAACATCAGTGCAATATTCCACTAGGTTTGCTGCTGTGCTGACCCGCCTCGCTAGGCCCCGTCTCTGCTTGCTTCTCAAATATAATCGCCTGCTCACTACTGCTCGCTTTCGACGCTCACGTTCCTGCTTTCTGCTTGGGCCACCCCCCGCTAGCTAGGCACCCATGAGCTACGCTTTCAACGTCAACCAGGTCCCGCCCTGGGCCGAGACACCGGAGCCGCCGACGCTGCGCGGCCGCAAGGTCGCGAGCTGGGCCACGCGCAGCGACTCGCGCTCCGGGTCCGCGCCCAATGCGCTGGTCGAGCTGCCGCAGGCCGTGCGCCGCTGGGGCACGCACTTCCACCCGGCGTCGCGCGCGCCGGCCTACGCCAACGCCGACCTGCTCAAGGAAATGGACCTGAGCGAGCCCTGGCAAAACCAGCTCGAGTCGCAGTACGACGAAAAGGGCAACGTCACCTCCCGCCGCTTTGCCCGGCTCCGCACGTGGGCGTCCGGCGTCCTGCGCTCCAACCCGTTCCTGCCCTTCACCATGCGCGGCCTGACCTTTGTGTTCAGCGCCACGGGCCTGGCCATTGCCTGCACCGTCTACACCCGCACGCACATGTACCAGCGCCAGGTCCACAGCGACCTGACCCAGCAGCCGTCCACCATCATGGCCATCACCGTGCTCAGCATCATCCTCGTGTACCTCGCCTACAACATGTACGACGAGTACTTTGGTCAGCCGCTGGGGCTGCGCAGCGGCCTCTCGAAGCTCAAGTTCGTTGGGCTGGACGTTCTATTTATTTGCTTTGCTTCGGCCAACCTCGCCTTGGCCTTCAACACATGCTTCGACACCCGGTGGGTGTGCCAGGCCTCCCTCTATTTTGCCCCGCTGTGCGACCGGCAACAAGATCTCGTGGGGCTGCTCTTTGTGGGCCTCGTGCTCCAGCTGCTGGCTTTCTCGGTCAGCTTGTTCCGCATCATCGACCGCGCAACCTGAGCATCCCGTGGGTCTGTCTGCATGCCCATCTGCTAGATGCAAATCATATACATGTACCTATTTGTAATTTATCGTGCTCTAGTATATCTTGCTTGGTGTATCACTGCATGGGGAAATTGTGACTTTTCGGGTGATCGTTATACGACTGACTAACTTTGTCGTCTCGGCACTCCTACAAAAGCTGAGCAAGTAGGCCATGGAACGTCCACCGCTGGAAACTATGCAGTAGCAGACGTCAGGGTGGACAGGTTCGAGCGAAGCACATCCCCGAAAGTCATGCTCACGTAGCGCATAGAATTTACCAATTAGGGTATTTATGGAATAAATACTTTATTTTACAAAAACCGGGGCGGCAGCTGCGCCGCACATTAAAGGGCTCTCTCAAAGCCAGCCCAAGCTGTTTTCACTCATCACCGGTTGCGAAATAGACGGACCATGTTCCGGCGGCGGCAGCGCGGATCGCACGCTCGAGCCAGATGCACTGGCCAGCGACTCGCGGTCGCTGTCATCGTGGTAGGACGACACCATGCTGCCGCTTTCCACGGACTCGCTGTCGAGAGCGACCTTTTTCCGGTACCGCCGCGTGCCCAGGAGCAGAAGAGATCCCAGCGCAAACGCACCCGCCAGTGAACCGACGGCAATACCAGCCGTCCGCCCGCTGGGCCGGCTCTTCATGCTGGCCTGTGCACTCTGGTCGAGCGATCCATTGTAGCCTGTTGTCCCTCGGCCGGGGTCAGTGTTGGACTGTGAGCCATCACTGCCCCCATTGTCTCCACCGTTGCCATCGTCGTCGTCATCGCCAGTTAAAGAGATCTCATTGTCAATGAGCGAGACTAGGCTATGCGTCGTGGAGTCCGAGTTCTGATACAGCCGACTGCTAGTATCGTTGATAGCAGATGATAGCGCAGAGACCTGATCCCTAGGGATATACAGTCTAGCAATCGTTGCCAGATAGTTCGTGCCTGGCTTGCGATACGGAGCCAGCTCCTTCATCACAACATCTTCGTCCTGGTCCTTCAGACCGTAGCTCACACCCTTGGGCAGGTACTCAAAAATCTGCGCCGCCGCAAGAGGATGCGATACAACAAACGGATAGTTCAATCCGTACTTGAAACCAACACGCACCTGCACTTGATCCGGACGCAGCGAAGGCACCGCCGAGGGTGCAATCACCCGCGGCAATACAGTGCTGCGGGTGGCCGTGGCCGTAGGTTCACTGTGGTCGGTGAACGTCCAACCACCAGCACCGGAAGATGAACTGGACGTGGGTTCAGCTTGCGTGATAAGGTTAGATGGCAGAAAGTTATCGCTTGCGCTGGAAGGGGGCGCCCCTGTTGTGGGAACGGGCGAAACAGGTCCAGTGCTAGGGCCCGTAGGAACCGGGCCCGACGTGGTACGCGGGCTTCCCGTTGCCGCATCCGTAGGCGACCCAGAAGGTGAACCAGAAGGAGTCACACTGCTGGGCGAATTAGACCATAGTGGTATAACGTCGCCAGGTGAACTGCTCGCCGAGGGGGATCCAGCCGATTGAGTCACTGACCCTGGAGCACCTGAAGTTGGCACAGTTTCAATGCCCGAGAACGAACCCAGAGTAGACACAGCGGAGGGCGCGCCTGAGACGGTCGAAGGTGTTGGTATGAACGGTACCAAGTTCGAAGTTGACGGCGAGCCAGGACCTGACGGTGTCTCTGAGTGGGATCCGGGCAAAGGAGTCTCTGAGCCGCTGTTAGTGCGAGCGACCGAGCTAACATAAGACTCGGTGTTGGTAGGCGCCGTCGCAACCGACCCCACCGTTGAAGGTGTGACTGTCACACTAGGCCGAGATGACCCGGGAAGCGTGCCCAAGGTCGGGTTTTCACTCGGGGTCACTAATAAGCTCTGGGATTGGCTTTCGCTAGGTGATGTACTCAACCCCGAGGACTGTACACCGCTGTTGGGTGGCACAGGGCCCGAAGGAACCGACGAAGGCGTAACACCTAGAGTAGTCCACTGCCAACCACTAGTATCACCCTTAACAGACGAGGCTGCACTAGTGAACTGGGCGGTCGCCTCAGTGGGCTCCGGCGTCGCTCCGGTAATCAAAGAGGACGGGTTGACAGGTCTTGTACCCGAGTTAGACGGTTCCGGAGCACTTACGCCACTGGTCACGAGTGCGGAGGGTGGAAGGACCGTGCTAGTTTGACCAAGCGTAGTCCATACCCATCCACTTTCTGAAGTAGCAGCTGGGGGCACTGGGTTCGCCGACCCTGCGGCTGTACTGCCAGAAACTCCGCCAGGCAGTATAAATGAATTGGACGATTGCCCTGCCTGCGGGATACTGGGCCCAGAAAACAAGCCAGGTACCACACGAGTAGCTGAACTGGGAGCCGCGGTAACCGAATTAGACCCAGAAGCAGTAGGCGATTGGGGAACAGGTGCCACGGTAGATAAAGATCCCCATAGAGCACTGGCAGTCGTATCTACTGAAGGAACAGGCTGACTCGCACTCTTAGCAAGAGAGCTGGGAACATTTGCTGCGGATGTGGGTATAGAGGCCGGTCCTGCAGGTGAGTTTGGGCCATACACTGCAGATGAAGAGGCTGGTCCTGCGGGAGTCCCTGAGGCAGCAGAACTGGGAGAGACTGAGTTGCTCGTAACGCTAGGGGTCGGACCAGTAGTTTCAGTCCCACTTGTTCCGGACACTGGTGAGCTAGCGGCAGGCAGTGGCAATGGGCGCGAAGCTAGCTGAAACGACTCATGAGACGATGACACAGGGGATTGAGAAGAGGCAGGGGATGATGCATGGGTGGTCGGAGCATCTGTAGACGGCGAAATCGTCTCAGGTGTGCTGAGAGTAGATGCAGGAGCGCCTGTCGGTGCAGTAGACTGCGGTGCACTGGAGGGCCCTGCAGACGCAGACGCTTTCGAAGCAGTACCAATGGCCGGCGCCGGCGGTACGAGCGAAGGCACACTCTCATGCCCGGTAGTTGTAGCCGCAGTGTCGGACGCGGGAGGAGGCACCGGTTGAGACGTAGGCGTAGTATTAGGGCCAGCCTGGGTCGTTGATGCCTGGTGGCTTAGCTCCCCTGTCGTCGGCTGAGAGGATGGCTCAGTTGTGGGAGGCCGAGGAGCTGGTTCTCTAGTTGTCGGCTGAGGAGCTGGAGCTGGTTCACTCGTAGTTGGCTGAGAAGCTGGTTCGCTCGTGGTTGGCTGAGCAGCTGGAGCTGGTTCGCTCGTTGTCGGCTGAGGAGCTGGAGCTGGTTCGCTCGTTGTCGGCTGAGGAGCTTGAGCTGGTTCGCTCGTGGTTGGCTGAGGAACCGGCTGAGTTGTTGGCGGCTGAGCAGCAGGCTCAGTCGAGCGTTTCTCATCCGATGAAGACTCGACATTTGACTGTTGTGGAGCGGGCTGGATCGTAGACGGCTCAGGCGCGTCCGGAGTTTGCACAGTCGAATATTTATCAGTAAGAAAAAGAGGTGTCTCACTCGGAGTTGGCGCCGGCACAGGCTCATCTGTCGTGCTAGGGGGTACAGGGGCAGGGGCCGTGGTAGGTTTAGGTTGTTCCACCGAGGTTGGGGGCCCGGCGGGAGGTGAGAATAGTCCATCCTCACTATTCACAGGTGCAGACTTTGGCGGTGTGGGCGGAACCACTGAGGAGGGCACATCCGGCTGCGAGGCAGTAATTTGTGTGTGTGCGGGGGCCGATGTGTAAGGGCTGAACTGAAATGGGGTTGTCAAGTCTGGAGCAGTGGGCTCATTATCCGTAGTCGGCTCCGGCCTGTAAGTGGAGATGGGAGTACTGATGTCAGGAGGTGCGGTGGCAGGCGATCCAGCCGACTGAGCAACTGTGCTAGTATTAGGGTTGAGAAAGCCGAGAATCCCGTCAAAAAGGCCAGCCTCCACAGTTGTGGCCATAAGAGCAACAAGGGCAGATCGAACCAACAACATATTGATGGAGAGATCCAGTCGAGTTGCGAAGTGGTAGGACCAAGTGGTCGTGTTTAGAGAATGAGAGGAAAAGGAGCGACTAAAGAGGGAATGGGGCCTGTTTCGGTAATTTGCGAGCCAGAGCCCGGTCTTGTTGCTTGTGGACAAAAGATAAGAGAGAAGGATCTCTCTTTACCTATTGAAATCGTATACTTAACCTTTCGAACTGAGAAAGGTAAAAAGAAACGGGAGGGGGAAAAAAAACTGGTCTTCAGCGACTTTGAAGAAAGTCACGTCCCTATGAAGATTTCCCTTGCTTGATGAACCTGTATTGTTAGTATGTCTGTTGGTCACAATGAATAAGTCTTGCAGTAGACCAAATTTGCAATGATGAAAGTTGGAGAGCGAAGGAGAGAGGGTGTGTGTGTGTAGGGGGG
>JAKTUW010000125.1:0-17960 GCA_030556915.1 Wickerhamiella qilinensis
CAGACGAAGGCGAAGCAGACGAAGGCGAAGCAGACGAAGGCGAAGCAGACGAAGGTGAAGCAATCGAAGGCGACGCAGACGAAGGCGACGCAGACGAACGCGAAGCAGACGAAGGCGACGCAGAGGAAGGCGAAGCAGACGAAGGCGAAGCAGACGAAGGCGAAGCAGACGAAGGCGAAGCTGATGAAGGTGACGCAGAAGTCGCCGTTGTTGTTGTTACAGGAGCAACGCTGCTAGGCTTCGAGGTCGTGCTGGGCGGCGCTGTGGATGGGCATGGCTTCGTGACAAACGTCGTGACAACGATAGCGTCACAGGCACTGAAGCGGTAGAGCGCCGGGGCGTTCGAGCCAAAATTGGAATTCACAGTCTTGATGGTGTTGTTGTCAATGACGCCTTGAGAGTTCACTAGAGCCAGTAGGTTGCAGTCAAAGCAACCCTGTGAATTTTTGTAAGCTTTATCGAGGTTCTGAAAGAAAGGATTGAGTCCGTTATTAACCACTGTAACAAACTGGCCAATAGGGGTACCAAGACCGACAAGTTTGAGCAGAGGCGAGGCGAGATTTGCTGCGGCCATCAAAGCGTTGTAGCCTACTAGCAGACCAGCGATTGCGACCTCAATGGTTTGCGCTTGTGGGCCAGACAAACAGTTAAGAACAGGAAGGGACGCAAGAGAAGCCAGCGAATTCTCAGCACTCTGGATAGACGCGGTAACAGCGCCAGGAATAAATGAACCGGCAAGAATGCCTGCCAGGCTGGCAAAGGCAGTGCCGACACTGCCAATGGCGCTGACGATGTTGTTGATGTTGGCATCGGTCGTCGCGCACTGGGGGCAGATAAGGGGAGGGAGACCAGAGCTCACCGAGGTAGTGAAAGTACTACTTGTTCCGCAAGTCGGTGCCGCGGAAACAGAGGGTATTTGAACAACAGTACTCACCAGGCCAGCCAGTGCGACCGCACGACGGGGGTTGAAGTACATGCTTGTTCCTTGGAGAATAAAAAAGGGGAGGGGGGGGAAAAAAAAAAAGAGTAGGGGTATTAGAGGTCGGGGACCAGGTGAACTTCGATCAGCTGGATATTGGCAAAGTTTGGCCCTAGGTTTTATACACTTGTGTGTTTGCACAATTTTTGGGGGTTTCATGCACCCTGCAAGATTCTCCGAGGTTAGCAGCGCATGCATGAGAATCATGCATGTATGGTTTGGGTGGGCGGCGGGATCGGCCCGTGGCTACCAAATGAATAGCCAGGTAGGTAACCGCACTGTAATATGGGCGGGCTATTAATCGGCCGAGAAACGCTCTCGGATAGCTTTGTATTCAGTACGTGTCTTGATTTGGCGTTATATTCTCTACAAAAAGCTTATAGCTGGGCGTTCTGTGATCACGAGTCCTGTGCTGCCGCCTGTCTGCTTGCCTACGCCAGGTCGAGCTCGCCCAAGCATGCAGGCTGCTCACCGAGCGAAAGTTACCTCAATCTCCATGCACGCCCGCCGGCTGATGCACCCAGCAAGACGCATGAGCACTATCGCGCCACTGCTGCGACTGGTATGCACGCTGCGCAGGCGTTGAAGAGCGTTTCGTATCTAGTGAATGTAAGCTGTTCCTGAACGTCGCCGTTGGCCCGTTCCCGCCCCCTTGCAGCTGAAGGATGCAAGGGCGGTTCCGTGGACGTTCGAGAGCGCGGAAGAGAGGTGCGGCCACGTAGCTCTGGCTTGGAGATTCCGCCAGATATGACCGGCTTTTCGTCTGTTGGTCTTTTCAAGTCGCCTGGGTCGCTTAGGGGTCCGCCTCGGGTCACAGCCCGCGCAGATCTGCTCCATGGGCCAGAGAGCACACATCCCACCGCAGCCCGGCTTGACAGCCTGCCCGCCTTGCATGCCTCGTGCAGGTTGGTGGTTGTTTCGGGGCAGGGGTTGAGGTGCGAAGTTGGTGTGGCCATTGTCGCCAGCGACCCAACCGGTTGAGAAGCCGGGCAGTCCAGTGTCGACGGCATACAGTACACTACGGATATATTCATGCTCTGCTGGCTTCTGTGGTTATCTGTATATCCAGTAGCTCGCCTGTTACATGTCTCACTTAAGCTCGCCCGCATATGCGGGCGAGCCTCATCGCCTGCATGCGATGTTTAATTCTCTGGGCAGCTTGGCGTCCGGGGGCGGAAGGGAAGATCTTCGCCCCGTAAGCTGAGAGAGCTCCGCCAGCGTTCGTCTAGGCGGTTTTCGATCTCTTTGGGGTCGGCTGTTGGCCCTTGCGGGAATGCTGGTCATACTCGCTCCTAGCGTTCATCTGGAGCCATGCGGCCTTTGACAAGGAGAACCGTGCCCGTTCCAGCCAGGTTCAGCGCTTTTTTTTAGCCTACATGCATCATATTCATGCAACCGCGCGGTTTGAGAGTGTGAGGAGCCAATCACCCTTGGCACGCACCGTAGATCGGACGGGTATCGGGTAAATCCAGCCGCATCCGCCGCTGGTCTCGGCCCGGTCATCCATTTCGAATGTAGGCATTGCATGAGGGTGTTTTTGAAAGCCTGCCGGGCAAATGTCTAGGCGAGCTGCCACTTACCTAGCCAGTCGCTCGAAACCATCCTTTCGTTGAGATTTACTTTGAGCCTGCCCGCGGACGTGTGGGGGGATCGAGAGCTGCCTGTCTCGTGCTAATGAGTGGGGTTAGCTGGTCTCAGTTCTGCGCTATCTGTGCCCGTAACCAGTAGCATGTATCTACATGTATCTACATGTATCTACATGTATCTACCTGCCTGCTCCATCTGGAAAGTCTGTTCTGCCGCATATTTCCCAGTGGAGAAGTAGTGTACTGGGCAGGGTGGGATGCGGGCGCATGTTAGTCTCGTGCACACATATGCGTGCAACCCCCCAGTGCAGTCTAGCCTGCAGCAAAGGTGGAGAGGGTGACTGAGCAAATACTGGCCACCTCGCCATTTTTAGCTCTTTTAATCTTCTGCCATTGCAAGCGGTGGCCACTCCCCCCGCCGTCTGAGCCGTGCTTCTCTTGTCTCTTGCAGTTTTCACCCGAGGGGCACATGCCTGTTCCAGCCCGCCCCTTCCCATCTCCGTAGCTGATAGCCTGCGGCCCGAGGTCACCGGCGCAACAAAACCTGACCCCATCGCGTCGGTAGCGGTTTGATATGTGCATTCCTGCTCGCCAATACGAGGATGAGATGCATGGTCACCGTTGTCCCATATAGCCGCTGAGCCTGCGGACTCGTGAGTATTGAGGCTGTCTTTACGTCAGGCTGCATGGCGCTGCATGGGTTCTGCAGCTTGGCCCCTCACGGCGTGATAATGCAGCCTGTGGGGTAGCGCACACCTGTCAACGCAGCCCGGCTGCAGGATGACTCTGTCCCGGCAACCGATGTATAGATCGGTTGTGCTTCTAAATTCCTGTCCCTGCAGCAGGGTTCTAAGCTTGGTTACCGATGTGTAAATGATCCGTGGTTAACCCCCCTTGCCTATTCCTTCACACTGCCCGTCGCTTGCAAGTGCGCTAATATACATAATTAGCTCTCTCCCACGAACTGCATGCACTGCTGTGGAACCCCTGCCCATGTTCCCCAGTCGAGCTTGGGGGCCACACCACGTGTGGACCCCGTGGATTAGCCTCCGGTAGTATGTTGTTCTATTCACTATTTAGCTACTTTGTTTGTCTGGTTGCTGGAAATTGGTGGACGTTCTGGATGAACCGCTGTCCAGCAGCCCCCGCGTTTTCTTATGTCCGTGCGTTAAATTCTAGTGCCCATCTCCGGCTACGCCTATGAGACATAATTGGGGTGCCTAGTGACGACGCTCTTGATATCAATTTTGTTACAGATGAATAAACAAGCCTACCTTATTTGGGCTGAAAAAACAACAACAAACAATACACTCACATAGCAAAATGCTACAACAATGGCCCTACCAGCGAGCAAAAAGCTAACAATTACCGGCCACGGCATGCACCCTGCACCCAGCAGTGATTGGTACATCTACCCCATATGCGGAGCGGCGCAGATCACAAGCAGCCTCAATTTCACGGCATCAGCAGCCTGGAAACAGATAGGGATAACCGAAAAGAAAAAAAAAAATAAAAAAAAAACGGCCACAGCGACGACTTCCTGGCCGCCAACCTTACTATTGGAGATATAAATGGGCCTCATATGGGCCCATAAAGTGCCAGCGGCCACCGAGGGTGCTGCACAGAGCCTGGTGGGCCGATGGTGTGATAGGCCACAACCAACTGGAAGTTCAGTGGAGCCGAGATCCAGGCCCTACATGCAGTCAGACGCAAGAAATGCACAGCACGGGACATAGTGGCACGGGGAAAGTGGCCATCAGCAGCTCCGGACTCGCGGGTCCGGCCACTGGCCGTTAAAGATGCTGCCGGATATGGACAAGTCAAACCTGAAACAGTCGTCCTAGCGGGGTGCAGCACGGCGACAGCAACGGGCAGGGGCGTGCAGGTTAGATGATATTGGCTAAAAGTAGAGAGAAGTACTCGCGCAATGCAGTCAATTAAGCCCGTGCACTCACGGAGCAGACACACTCCACGGTGGATCAGGCCGGGTGAACATGGCGGCACACCCCGGGGCGGCGTTCAGGCAGGGCTTGGGCCTGATGCATGTGAAAAATGGCGGCTGCATGCAGGGTGGCTGTCGAAGAACCTGAGGCTAAGCCTAGCCGATACGCCCCGATGGGGCGGCAGTATTCCCGGGAGACGAAGCGAAGAGAGAGGTGCAGAGGCCTCGGCCGGTAATGCCGGAGATCGAACTGCGCACATGCCCGGTTCGGTCAGAATCGAGCATTCGACTCACGGCGGTCCATGCACGGGTGACGCAAGAGCTGTACGAGGCTGGGTGCGGAAATATGATACCCAGCGCGAGCCCGCGGGCGCGGGAATCCCAGGCACTGAGAAAGTGCAGAATGAAACTCGTCGCACTTCGCACCAACCCGCCCGACCCGCGGAGGCGGGTCCTCTTGCCCAGCGCCCCACAGCTCTCCGCCCGTGTAGCTCCGCCTCCCACCTCTCTGGCGGCCATGCAGGGCAGGGCAGGGGAGCAGGGCAGGGCGGAGTGTGACCAGAGAGGCGGCTCCCGAGGGCGGGCAAGACTGGCTTGGCGGCTACGGCTACGGCCGGGGGGAGAGGTGGAGAGGCCACAACCAAGCTTTCGATGGCCCAGGAGAAGCCCTCGCAGGTGGCCGCTACGTGGCATTTTGCCGAGAGAGCCAAAAAAAAAAGAAAACAAAAAAAAAATAAAACCGGCGGCGTATAGCCCAGGCCGCAAGGAGCGCACGAGCAGCGGGACAGGCTGGTATCACACAGCCGATCCTCGGGCCCACGAGCTGGGACGTACCGTCCCAAGCACTGGCGCGCTTCGAGGCGAGTAAGTAGTAGTTAGTAGTGAACAGATAAAATAAAAGCACGACGCAACCGCGACACAGCGGCGACCACAGCGAGTGCTGCAAGTGTATCAAGTTACATACCTAACATAGACGAGCAAACCAGGCTCGTGAAAAGCAGCAGTATAACCGGCACAGCTCGTTGCATAGGTGGGCATGCATAGTTACGGCCGGTCGCCTGGGGGGAGATTGTTTTCGGGGCAACCGGTCGAGCACGCAGTCCACACTATTGCGAGATGCCCCGGACGTGGCATGGCCCCTCCAGGGACCAAGGGACACCCCGCCGCGACGGCCGCCAGAAAACGACACCGGCTGGGCGCCAAGGCCAGGTCTGCAGGGAACACCTGAACGCCCGGCACGACAGAACAAGGCAACGTCGCAAAACAAAACAACAAGCAAAAGCGAAACAACAAACTTCCAAGGCGCCAACAGCTCCGGGCCCAGCTGGCGGCCCCTGGCCAGTGCCTCATGCATTAATATTATAGGTTACGTGTGCCCCAGGCACAGGAGCGGCCCTACGGCGAGGGGTTCTCGAGCTTCCACACGGAGTTGACCTTGAAGTGCTCGGGCGCCTTCGGGCTGTCGGATTGGCCGCGGGGCGTGCCGGTGAGCCGCAGGTCGCGCGCCATGAGCGCCTTGTCAAAGGCGTCGACGTTGAAGCGGTCGCGCTTGCTCTCATTGCGCAGAAAGTGCGTGCCAGACAGCGAGGCGCCAGCCAGCGTGAAGCACGTCATCATGATGCCATAGGGCAGCAGCGCCGAGAACGGAATCATGGTCCAATTGGTCTTGTCCGGGCTGGTGATGGAGCGCGGGTCGGGGAAGGATTATTAGTGATACACGATTGGAGGATGGTCACGTGGCGCGCCCGGTCGCAGTGCAGTTTGCCGATCCCCCCCCCTCTGCCGGCTACGGATCAGATACACTGGGAAGAAAAGAAGGCTTGCGGGCGGTGCGAAGTAACAGCGCGCGCAGTTATGAGCGGTTTAGCTGGGCTGACAGCTGTTTAGATAGTTGGTTGATTAGTTATTGAACATTCGTTTGTTTGACTAGATGTTTGACTAGTTATTGAACATTCTGCATCAGCAGCATCTAACTTCCCGTCTTGTGAGATGCCTTTACGTTAACAGCCTCGTCGCAGTCATCGTCAGGTACGACAGGGCTGCTGGCGAGTGCCACGGTGACGGTGAGATTCACGAAATTGAGGGACGAAAACCAGGGCCGGTTACTGTTGGATGATATAGCCGCGCTGGGAGCACCGAACGGGAGACTGGTTCATTAAAAGACGCCTTGCTGGGCCGAGTGGCATTGTGGGCATTCAGACGCGGCATTGGAGCCGCTTCATGAACCTGCACCGGCAAAAGTGTACAGGGCCGTGGCGGGGATACAACCATGTGAAGCGGTCGGGAAGGTTTCGAGTGCGAATGCATGACAGCGAATAATCCTACTTTCGAGATCACCTGGTCCAATGCCCCACATATATAGGAAGGAGTTGGGAGCGTAGCATTCTGGTTAACCAGGATGAACTACGTGAGAGCCCCTCGGCAGGAGACAATGCGCTTAAATATGGCTACATTCCGCCCATTCCTAGCACTCAAGTCGTTCTAGATGATCGCAATCTTGCTGGCAATGGCGGAAACGGCACGGCCTTTGCTGCCTGCATCTCGTCAAGTCGGTCTTGCATAGCACGCGACATGGACAACACAAAGCGCGGGAAACCTAGCTGCAAGCGAATATCTGGGGATGGTCGTCTAGTTGTGAGGAAGACAGGCTACTATCAGATACCTAGTTCGCGGCATAAGAGCCCCTACTAAAATAATTGATTTCGTAGGTTGATCCTAGGTGGGGAGGGCGCTGCTCTGCTATTCGAGTGCAGGTCCTGGAAAGAGAAAGCCACCCGACTCGACTCGACTCGACCCGGCTCCAAGCTTCCCAACCCAAGCCCGCTCAGTTGGGACGGGGGTGGGTCACCCGAGCCGGCCGCAGAGCCGTCTTCACTGAACGCGAAACTCAACAGAGCAGCACAAGGAATCACATTTTAGATTTGAGCCAAGGGGCAATATGCCAGATATTTAATTAAGACTATATGTGAGCGCAGTAGCCCCAAGCCTAGATGTTGGAGGGGTACAGCATGACGCGAACCGAGGCGCCGAAGGTCTTGGGGGGCAGGTTCTTGCGGAAGTTGGCACGGACAACGCCCGAGCTGCCGTGAGTGCGGGTAATCTTGCCCCAAATGACCCGGATCTTAGAGCCGCGGATCTCCTTGGAAGCCTTGTAGACAAAGGCCACGCGCTTGCCCAGGTAGAACTTGGCCTCCTCCGAGGAAGCGACGCCCTCGAGCTGCAGCAGCGAGACGTTGGGGTTGTTGTTGCGCTTCGAGCGCTGGTACGAAAGGTGCTTGCCCTTGACGTACAAACGGTGAGTCTCGGCCATGATGGTTGGTATGCCTCGAGTCCACCGCTCGAGTATCAATCTCGAGTGGCCGGGTGTCTGTGTGACGTGGTACAGCCCCGAGCCCTACTAGGGGATGCGAAGACCGGCGGGCCCAGTCATCCGGTGGCTGGGGTGCGTGGCGGCGGTGGGAGGTGTAGCGGTGAGCAGGCAGGTAGTAGTAGACAGACAGGCGAGCTTTGGCTTGGGCCCTAACCTCGCGTGAATCGCAGCCCGCAGCTATCCAGCTGCGGGCGAACACAGCAGGTATTGGCGGTTTGGCCGATATCGAGAGTCGCAGAAAATTGATAAAGCGAGATTCTTTTTTTCTTGGGCAAGCACCTCTCCAAGCTCAATAAGGCGGCTCATTGGGAAAATAGGCCTTTAGCACCGCTCCGTGCGATCTGCAGGTCTTGCATGCAGGCCAAAAAATTTCACCCCTAACCTTGGCAGAGATCAAGTACTTAAACAGATGGGAGGTAAGCTTTTTCTTCATGCGATGTACTCTATGGATCATTTCTATAGGAAGCATCCTTTTTGAGCTCTTCTAAAGAGCCACAGAATCCAACTTGGTTGATGAGGTGGTTACCTGCATACCCTAGAGTGAGGCAAGATCATTTGACAGAGTCTTCGGGCCTGTCATCTATCACTACAACCTTGAGCCGTCTTTGGCGGTGTCGACAAGGAGCGATGATCTCGACCCTCTGCATGTACTTCTTTGGAAGAGTTGTTTTGGGTGGGTGTGTATGGCTGTCTGACAAGTTCGATTCGAAAGGGTGCTTTTTTTTGTCTGTAGATTGATTCTAGTGCGCGGCATCAGTGTAGGATATAGATTCGTGTAGTGATTCTGATCTGGCGTGAACTTGGTTTCTTTGGCTTGTTGTTCGTAGCAGTGCTGCGCCCGAATAGTGCGGCGGGTATTCGTGATGTTCTGGCTGGCGCTGCAAATGTAAAGCCTAGCGGGTGTCCAACGGGCAACCACTCACCAATAATTGAACCCCCCCCAACTGTTGGCGGCCGTGATCACGTACGCAGCCGCGCAAATGGCGTACGTACCCAGTCCACCACGGGCCGCCGCTGTCAAATGGCTGGTCTGAGCGTTGCATGCAGGGCCCACGCTCGCTCGGGGTCAGCCCCTACCCTTGGCCGGCAGGAGAGGTTGGCTTCCCCCCAATGGCACCAAAATAGCCTGTTCGAGTCACCGACCTCCGTCACGCCATGCACGTCCTCCTCACTAACGACGACGGGCCGCCCCACAATGAATGGTCGCCGTACGTGGAGTACTTTGCCGAGGAGCTGCATCGCAGCACGGATTGGATGGTGTCCATTGCCGTGCCGCACGTGCAGCGCTCGTGGATCGGCAAGGCGCACATTCTCAAGAAGAACATCACCGCGCAGTTTCTGTACCACGGCGGCGTGGGCGAGCCGCCCGCCGGCCCGTTCCCTGAGCGCCGGCCCGAGCTGGCCGCCAAGGCCCGCGAGTGGGTCCTGCTCGACGGCACCCCGGCCACCTGCGCGAACATCGGCGTCAACCACCTGTTCAAGGACCGCGCGGACGTCGACTTTGTAATCTCCGGGCCCAATTTCGGCCGCAACACGTCCACTGCCTACATTCTCTCAAGCGGCACCGTGGGCGCGGCCATGGAGGCCGCCATGTCGGGCAAGCGCGCCGTCGCCCTCTCCTACTCGTACACCCGGCCCGACCACCCGCCCGAGGACATTCGCGCGGCGTCCGAGGTCGCGCTGCGGCTGGTGCGCTATTTATTGGCCAATTGGCATCCGGAAGTGCAGGTGTACAGCGTCAATGTGCCGCTGGGCCCGGCTCTGACCGCGGCCACGCCCGTGCGCTTTGTGCCCCAGCTCGAGAACGTGTGGTCGGCCGTGTTCGAGGAGGTGCCTGGCGCGGAGTCGAGCGGCAGCACGCAGTTCAAGTGGGCGCCCAAATTCCACAAGTGCGACGAGACGGCCATCGCCGCGGGTCCCGGCACCGACGCGTGGACCGTCATGCACAACGAAATCAGTGTGACGCCGCTCCGCGCCGCGTTCAAACCCGTGAACACAGCGCCCGAGGACCTGACCGTCGCCGCGCTGAGCGACACAAAGAACCCGTAAGTATCTTTCATTGAAAGGGCGAGGCTGCCTCCAACCGAGTGGCGTCCGCCCTGTTGTTGTTTTGTATCTATGCAAAAAGCTCACATAGAATTTCCGACTCTGACTCTATTCTTGTCGCGCAGTCTGTACAGCTGCTTGGGGCTGTGGTAGTTACCACGGACAAGTACGTGGAGGGAGCGTGGCGCCGGGCACTTGCCGCGAGAGGGATCCCTTTAGTGCCGGCCACGCGGCTCGGCGAGCCGGGCATTCTCGACTATCGTGACTACGACGATGTGGACTTTGAGCAGCGCGCCGAGTCCAAAAGCCTTGTTTACTCCTACGTCTATAGGAAAGCGCTGATCCGCAAAAATTATCTGGCCAACACGCTCGCCTACTATCGGGCTAAGCACCCAGACACGATATTGGTCCGCGCCGCACCCGAGTCCTTCAACCTGGAGGTAGACTACGCAGAGTTTCTCGACGACGCGCTAGACGAAGCGTACGACCTGCGCCAGGAAGTAGAGAAGGGTGGCAAGACGTGGATACTGAAACCCGCGCTGAGCGACCGCGCGCACGGGATTCGACTGTTTCGCACGATAGACGGCCTGCAGCAAATATTTGACGATTTTGAGGAAGGCCAGTCTGATGAGGAGGAAGAAGTCGAGGGCGGTAAGCCCGATTACCGGGGTAGCGTCGTGGTATCCAACTTACGCCACTTTGTCGTCCAAGAGTATCTAGACGATCCCCTGCTCTTAGACGGTCGCAAGTTCCATCTCCGGGTCTACGTGCTGGCCCTGGGGGCGCTTTCGGTGTACGTGTACCAAGACGTGTTGGCGCTATTTGCTACGGAGCAGTACGTAGCTCCCACAGGCGAGGTGGTCGACGTGGTGGGCCATCTGACCAACACCTGCCACCAGCGCAGCGTTGATGCCGCAACTGTGCAGATACTGGCTAGGCTAAATATTGGCGAGGATGCGCGGACAAAGATCATGGACGATATCTGTCAGATTACCGGCGACGTGTTTGCTGCCGCTGCGGCCGATCCAGTAAACTTCCAGCCGCTGCCTAACGCGTTTGAATTCTACGGCCTAGACTTTCTGGTGAGCGCCGACGCACGGGCCACCGTGCTCGAGGTGAATGCGTATCCGGACTTTGCCCAGACAGGCGCCGAGCTGGCCCCGCTGGTTGATGGCCTCTTTGGCGCAACGTTGGGTGTGCTCACGGGACATGCTGACCGCCGGCTCCGCCTGGTTCTGGCTCAAGACCTGGGCAGGCAGTAGTAGCCGCCGGTTATACGTTGACGCTCCAGGTTGGGGTGTGTTTGTACATAAATAATAAAGCAGCAGAGAAGCCGCAAACAATAAGGAAAGGGAGCTGAGATGGAAACCACTCGATGCAGTTCAATCGCTGCGTTCTGTGGCACTGGGCCGCGACTCTGAAGGGCTCGGCGCGCGCAGCGGCTTGCTCATCCCCCACTGCAGGTGGCTGAGGTCGGGCCCGATCTCCTCCTCGACGTAGTCCTGGCCGTTGAGCTCTTTGCACCAGTTGAGCACTTGGCGACGGCGGCGGTCTGTCTTGGTGAAGCCCATACGGATCTGGGTCATGCAGCGCACAAACTCCTCGATGCGCTGGTGGGCGATTTGTAGCAGTTGGCGCGTCTCCTCGGCGGCATCCGGGGCGATGCCAAAGTCGCGGTCGATAGCCAGCGTGGGCGGGGCGAAGAAGCTGTCGATCATGGGGTGGGCGCGGGTGTTGCTGCGCTTGCTGGTAAGTGCGCCATTCGAGCCCGACACGGCAGCCACCGACGTGATGCCGACCCTGCTCTCGGAGCCGGCGGCCACGGCGGCGGCCGCGGCGTCGTCGTCGTCGAGTTCGTCCTTGAGCGAGGGCCCGTCGTCGACGGTCTCGTAAGGCACGACGTTCATGTTGTGCACGTCGAGCACCTGCGGATCGTCCCCGAGGAACGTGGCCAGCAGGTTCCCGAGCTTTGTCGCGTTGGCCTTTTCCTGCACGATGACGTCCAGGGTCTCGCCAGCCATGCGGGCGAGGCTATCAGAGGCATAGGTGCGCCCGACGGCCGGGTGATTGGGCAGCTCGGCCGGATCGGTGATGGGCCGCAGCAGCTCGTCGAGGTGGACGTCGTCGAGTAGCTCGGCGCCGGCGTCGGCGTCGGCGTCATCGTCACTCAGATACTCCTGCTCCACGGCAAAGCCGGGGATGTCCTCGGTGTAGACGAGGCGGCGGCGCTTAGACACGACGGCATGCTTGCGGCCGCCGTAGTCGACCAGGCGTACGCCGAGGTCGGGCTCGCGGCTCCACAGGTGGCTGCATGTCACCAGGCGGGCGCCGCGCTTCAGCTTGTTGCCGCGGTTGGTGCGGTGGGCGCCGATGTCGTCGGCCTCTGAGTCGGAGGCGTCGGCGTCGCGCGCGAGGGCGTTTTTCAGGGAACTGCGGTTAGTATCTGTGCGGCAAGCGCCACGAGCGACACAGCGCGGTTGCGCTTCACTGTGCGTGCAAAACTTACACTATTTCCTGGATCGTCCCTGGATCCGACATGTATGATGTAAGGGTCCAGGGCGGGTGTGCGTGGGGAAGAGAGAGCTGGGGCAGCACTCCGATTAGACAGACCTGATAGAATCAAAGTAGACTAGCTGGGCTGCGTATCAGCGGGCGCGCTGGAGAGAGAGAGGCCGACTCAACCCTGTCATTGGCAGGCCAACCAAACTAAAAACTTGCTTTGAGGTTTAAACAAATCTCACAGGTCGCATTCGTATGTTGCCGGGCGGGCTGCGCTTGCAGATTGGCCTGCCTACCTGGTCGAAACAGCGGACGCATGGGGAGGAGTGTGGAGCGTAAAGTGTAAAGGGCGGGTATAAAGCGTAAAGTGTAAAGGGCGGGTATAAAGCGTAAAGTGTATAGTGTACCGTGCCTATGTACAGTGGACAGTGTATGTATGGTGGGTATATACAAGCGGGCTCAAATAACATCTGTGGGAAGCGTCTGGGCGGCGGGACCTTCGAAAGAGGTGTTCTTCGGGCTCTTTTGCGTGAGCGGCAGCACGAGCCGGAACGCGTCGTTGGTGTTGAGATAGTAGCGGGGCATGAGGCGGGTGCGGAGGAAGCCGATGTTCTGGTACAGCGCGAGCGCGGCGCGGTTCGACGTCTCGGTTTCGAGCGTGATCTCGTCGGCTCCCTGGGCGGCCATCTCCTCAACGACCATGCGGATGAGCCGCTTGGCCAGGCCGCGGCCGCGGTAGGCCTCGTGCACGGCCAGCATGGCGATGTAGCCGCGGCGGCGAGCCTTGTGCGGGCGCACGGAGGCCACGATCGTGCCGACAATGGCGCCGTCGGCCGCCTCGGCCAGAAAGGTCAGCCGCGGCCAGTCGCGCGTGAAGTACTGGTACACGTACACCGAGTACGGCTCGGACAGGTCCTTGGCCACGAGCTTCTCGATGGCGCGCAGCTCGGCGGCCTCGTTCGCGGGATCGTGCGCGCGGAAGCGCACGTCGGTCGGGGCAGCCATTGCTCTGCTCGGCCGGATATTCGCGGGCGGAAGTCCCTGGTCGGGGTGGGCTACGGCAAACGGAGAACGCTTCGAGCCGGCGCTGGCAGCACACAGGCAGGTCAAGGTGGGCCGGGCCCTGCCCCATTAAACTAAGCTAAGCTAAGCTGAGCTCCGGCGCACACCTCACCTCCACCTCCACCTCCTCACCTCCCGGGGCAACTCTCTTCTCCCAGACACAAGACGCGGCCCCAGACCGACTCCTCCTCCCCCACAGCTCCACGCACGCCACGCCCCGGATGGAGGTGTTCAACGCCTACACCGGGCGCAAGTCCGTGGTCCCGCCCGAGGACGTCATATCGCTCAGGGCGCTGGCCGAGCGGCTGGCCGGCGAGCACGCCGTCGAGCCGCGCCACCAATTGCTGCTGCTCGCGCCCGCGGCCGCCCAGCTCAAGCTCGAGGCCGTCGCCGCCAGGCAGACGGTGTACCTGTACGACCGCCGCCTGCTGGGCGAGGAGCCGCTGGCGCGCTCGCGGCTGGGGCCCGGCCCAGGGTCTATCGGGGACGCCGCGCCGTCCGAGCCGGCGCCCGAGCCGGCGCTCGAGCCCGAGCCGCCCGTGCCCGAGCCTCGTCACTGTTGTCGGGGTACACCTCGGGGTTAAGGACGTTACCAGCGGTTACCCTGCGCGGGCTCCCAGAGTTCGCCTTCTCGGCCGCTCGCTCGGGGCTGCGCCTCTTCGAAAGAGGAGACAGTGCCGGAAGCATGACCTTGCGGTCCGGCTTCGTAGGGGTGGAAGTGCCCAGCGGCGCAATGGTGCCGAGCACCGTGTCGAGCATTGGAATAGGACGCCGGCGCCGTTCCGTAGCTTTGAGGCTCTTTTTGCTGGGGGAGCTGGCGGACGCTGCGCCTAGAGTGCCAGATGCCACGATATTGGGCACCTTTTCCGAGCGGCCACTTACAACCGTCGCTGGATGCCGGACGCTGTCCTGGCCTGTATGAAGAGACTCGAGCCGGGCCGCCCGACGAACGCCGGGCGGAGTATTCCCGAACAGCGCGCCGCTCACCGAGCCATCGATCTCGCGGTTGTGGTCGCGGGCGTAGCTCTGCAACCGGACAAACTCCTGGTGAGCGAGGGTGACCGACTGGGCGGCGCCTAGCGGGTCGCGGGGGTCCGAAAACACGATTGCGCCACTGGGCGCCCTGCTGATGCGCACATGCTGCCAGGAATACGCGACAGGTGCGCTGGCCGCCGGGGCCACCGAGAGGGTGGCTTCTCGCAGAAGCAGCGTCACGGGCACTTTGGGATTCATGCCGGACACACCCGCCAGTTGGACTGCCCGGGCGTCCGCGCCGTCGGCCAAAGGTGCCGAGCTGGCCGCCGGGTTTGCTGGACTCGCCGTTTCTGCGTCGGGCGGCGCCGCCGGGCCTGCGCGCGCGACGCCCGCGCGCGCTGTCGGGGACGATGCGCCTCGAAGCAGGGCGCGGAGAGGCGCCGAATAGTCGGCATGCGCCGAGCCACGGCCACCGGGGCTCAGGCCGGCGTGGACAGCGACGCGGTCGGCACGGTCGACATGGGCGGGGCGCGCGCTGCGCGCGACAGAGGGCCGGCGCAGCGACGTCATGGTTTTGCTGTCTTTGATGGTGCGAGACGGCCGGCGCGCGGCATCGGGGGGTGGGCGGCGGCGCTCGGTGGGCGAGCCGACGCCCGCCGCGGCGCCCGAGCCCGTCCCAGAGCCGTTCATGTGTCGCCAGCGCGGGATGCGGTGCGCGGAGGTCGGCGGAGACTTCGAGAGGTGTCCAGGCAGGCCGCGAGAGAGCCGGGACGAGAGGAGGGTACGGAAGCGCGGACGGCTGGGCCAGGCTGCCGGGTCCGGCGCGAGCGGCTCGAGCATGCGGTGTTTAGGTGTTTTAGGGGACGCCGAGCGCGGGGCGGGGCGGACGTGAGCGCGCGAGGCTGTCTTTGCGGCTCAATTGCGCGGGTCGTGCTCGGGCGGCGCCTGGGGCGGTCGGTTTGGTTCTGACCGAGCGCAGATGCAGGTGGAACCGCCAGCGACGATGCAGGCTGATTCCCACTCGCCTCTGCTGTGCATGGGGCTGCATGCCGCTGGGCCCCAGCTAGAGGTGCGCTGTCTGGCGAAGCGGCCGCGGGCGGCGCACGGCCAGTACACGTGAGGCCCGCAACACGCGGATGCCAGAAGTTTTGCGCGGACCGGAGGCCCAGTGATAAGACCTGGGGCACACCGTCCCACCGCCCCGGCAACAGAATCTATTTTTTGCGGTTTGTCCTGCGAGCGCGTCCCTCCCCCTCCCCAGCGTCGCCACCGCCAGCAGCTATAAAGCAGCCTCCTCCTCCCAGGCATGCATCCTCCCCAAGCATCATCATCTCCCGCTAGCCGACTTGTGCCTGACTACCCCAGCGCCGGCGCCGTGAGTCAGCGGCTTTTCTTTCCCGGCACCTTCCGCAGGCAAATTTCACTACTGATCCGGGTCAAAAGCTCGAGGCCTGCAGTTTCGTTGCCCCCCTCCTCCCCTTTTATATGCTGCGAGCCAAAGCAGTAACACATAGCTGGCGGGCCACCGCGCTGATGCGGTCGGCTGCCGCCAGGCAAATTTCTCCAGCCGTGGGGCCTGCCGCGGCCGTCCCGGCGCTGCGGCAACTGTCGACGGGCCGGCCGCTGTTTGCCGAAAATTCGGGCAGCAGCGGCAGCAGCGGCAGTGGCGGCGGTGGCGGCGGCAAATCGCCGTTCCAGGTCTTTTTCGATACGTTCCGCTCGGAACTGAAAAAGTCCAAGGAGCTGCAGGAAGATATCAAAGCGCTGCAAGACGAGACTGGCCGCCTGTCCGAGAGCTCGGCATTTAAGCGGGCCAAGGACGCCCTCGATCGCTCGCGCGAGGCCACGTCGGCCACCGGCCGCGGCATCAAGAAGGCTGGCGAGGCCATGGGCTCGGCGGCATCCGTGACGTGGAACTCAGCGCCCTTACGCGGCGCCCGCGACGCCGCCTCCAAGACTGCCGACGTCGTGGACAAAGCGTCGCAGCCCATCCGCAATACGGAGATATACAAGTCGATCAAGGACGTGATCGATGACGGCTCGTCCATCCGCTACGGCGGCTTTGAAAGCAAAGAGCAGCGGCGCCTGCGCCGCAAGCGCGAGCAGGAGCTGCAGCGCGAGCTCGACAAGGCTCTGGGCCGGACGGGCCCCGTCAAAGAAAACGAGAACGCCGGCGAGAACGTGGTCGTGCACGAGACCGCCAAGCCCACCACTGACTTTAGCGAGTCGGCCCTGGGCAAGCGCCTGCGCGACCTGCGCATTGCCATCGACGAGAGCGAGAACAGCCTGGTCGCCGGCGTGCGGGATATGGCCGAGACGATCGGCGGCCTATTTGCCGAGACCGAGGCCGCACGCGTCCACAAGGCGTTCCGCCAGATCGACCCCAATTTCACGCAGGACAGGTTTCTCCGCGAGCTGCGCAACTACATGCTGCCCGAGGTGCTCGACGCCTATGTGCGGGGCGACCGCAGCACGCTGCAAACGTGGTTCTCCGAGGCGTCGTTTAACGTGTGGGACCAGACCACCAAGGAGTACCGCGACAAGGGCCTGTACTCTGCGGGCCGGATCCTGGACATCCGCGGCAGCGACATTGTCCAGGCCAAGATGCTGACGCCGGCCGACCTGCCGGTGTTCGTCATCAGCTGCCGGGCCCAGGAAACGAACGTGTACAAGAGCCTCAAGACGGACGAGGTCGTGGCCGGCGTGCCCGACCAGATTCTGCTGTCGACGTACGTGATGGTGATGACGCGGGTGGCCGAGGAGATGGACAACGAGGAGACGCACGGGTGGAAGATCCTGGAGTTCGTGCGGGGGCGGTCGCAGGACTGGATGTAACGATGTATATAGTATCCCCATAGCGCACTAGCACAGCATTAGCACTACTTAAGTGGCTCTTCGGACAGCTGGGCCAGTCGTGCCGAACAAGACAAGAGGAGGCAAAAAAAAAAACTAGGGGCAATCTCCACCGCGGTTTCGTTTCCTGGCCCGAGGCTTCTACTCCAGGGCGGGCTTTTGTAGCGGAACCAAAAGCGCAGGGGCGCCCTGACTTTTGCACGGCTGCCGGATCCCTGTGTCTGCCAATTCGGGAACGCACAGCCGTTTCCGACACTCCCGACACTCCAGATCTACGCTTTCGGGTAGGCGGTGTACACAACTCCAAAAGCTGATAGCTGATTCTCTCCCTCTTAGGTGCCTCCTAGGTACCTGCCAACGTATCTGCTCACTCTTCTCTCAATCTTTTTGCTTTCGTCCTACTGCACGTTCGCTCCCGTGCCTGCCCGCTTTCACACTTTTGACAGCCCCCATGACGTCACCCTGACCTGCACTCCGCGGGGGCCATCGTCTCTTTCCTCCCTCCCTCCGTCCCCGCAGCGAGCGCAGCAGCGCACAAACAAAAACCCCCACCGCCCGGCACGCGCGCGCGCGGGAGATCGGAAGAGCGGCGGGGAGGGAAAGAGTGTACTGGAGGGGGGGGGGGGGGGGGGGGGGGGGGGGGGGGGG
>JAKTUW010000126.1:0-17871 GCA_030556915.1 Wickerhamiella qilinensis
GCCAGCGGCGCGGCGGTCCGCGCCGCGGCGGGCGCAACGGCGGCGGCGGCGCCAGCCCTCAGGGGAAGCCGAGCTACAGTGCGACGGAACATGGTGAGGTGGTGAGAGCGAACCAATGGGGTTTGAGTAGCGTCTCGGTAGGCCCGGTTACGTCAGCGGGCCGGCGGGCCCAGCCTGACGGAGAGAGAGGGTGCCAAAACCAAGCCAGCCAGGCTCGCAGACGCAGACTCGGGTAGCCCACGTGACTGAAATTTCACCAGTTCTCACCACCAACCCCTCCATCCACCGAGTAGCCCGGCCGAGAAAAAGAACCGCACACGCACACACGCACGCACGTACCTACGCACGCACAACCGTCCGCTTGCTTTGACTCATGCTGTCGATGCTGTCGAGGCCCGGACTTGCGAGGCTTCCCGTGTGTCCCAGCGCTGGCTCGACGACAACACTTGCCCGGCGTCTGTTGCCCTGTTCTCCACGCGCGAAAGCAGCCTACTCCACTGGAGGGCCGCCTGCGCCCCCGCCGCAATCTCCGCCGAGCTCGAGCCCGCCGGGCGGATTCGCCGAGAACGATCCCCGCGGCAAGCAGGCCCGCGAGTATGCCAACACAGAGGTTTCGCAACAGCTCCAGCGGCAGCTCGACGAAATGACCCTCGTGCCGTTCGGCCAGAAGGGCGACATGACCGAACTGGAAAAGCAGGATGAGAGCATGCGCGAGCGGCTGCGGCTCGTCAAGACCACCGTGCGCATGAAAACGCTGCCCCACCACTCGCCATCGCTCTTCAACTACCGCTGGCCGAGCTACCCCTATCTCCACAAGGGCGGCCCGCTCCGCGCGCTCACTGTCGTACGCAAGCCGAGCTCGGGGCGCAATAGCTCCGGCCGCATCACTGTCCGGCACCAGGGCGGCGGCCACGCCCGGCGCATCCGCATCGTCGATCTGTTCCGCATGGCCGGCGGCGAGCACACGGTCGAGCGCATCGAGTACGACCCCGGCCGCTCCGCCCACCTCGCCTTGCTCAACGGCCCCGACGGCTTCTCGTACATCCCCGCGATCGTGGGCATGCGCGCTGGGGACAAGGTCGAGAGTTTCCGCCAAGGCATCCCCGAGCGCGTGACCCAGGCCATGGGCGGTACGGTTGACCCGGGCATCCTCGCGGGCCTGACCGCCCGCCGTGGGAACTGCCTGCCGCTGCGTCTCGTGCCCCTGGGCTCCGTCGTCCACAACATTGGCGCCACGCGTAACGGCCCGGCCAAATTCTGCCGCGCCGCGGGCACCTACGGCCGGCTGTACGAAAAGCACCCCGAGACGAACCGGGCCGTGGTGCGCCTGGCCTCGGGCGAGACCCGCTACGTCGCCCTCGACGCCTGTGCAACCATCGGCATTGTGTCGAACCCCGACCACCAGCACCGCTCGTTTGGCAAGGCCGGCCGCTCGCGCAACCTCGGCATCCGGCCCAAGGTGCGCGGCGTGGCCATGAACAAGGTCGACCACCCGCTAGGCGGCGGCCGTGGCAAGTCCAAGGGCAACAAGATCCCCGTGTCGCCGTGGGGTGTCATCGCCAAGGCCGGCTTCAAGACCCGCCGTGGCAAGAACGTCAATCGCATGCTCATCAAGGGCCGTCCGCGCGGCCCCCAGGGTGCTACGGCCTAAGCTGCGCTGCAACTTCTCCGCCATTCGACCGCCATTTGGGCCCGCCACGCATTGCACCCGTGTACATACCGCATAATCTATTTGTCTTTCTCCAGGAGCCGCTTTTAGGACGAGCCAGACTGCTCCGTGTGATAATTTACAGTCAATTCAAATATATTCTTCATGCTTTATAAATATTGATGGTGGCGTGAGTCGCTTGATGCCCGCTAAAGCACCCTCTCTACGGCCGGCTCCGGCTCACTCAGTTTTGAGCGCCTGGTTCGACATCAGGTAGTCGTACCAATCGCCCATGTTCAGCGTATCAGGCGCGCCCTCATCGCCGCTCGAGTTCGAGTTTGGCGGCGTTTCCTCATTTGCCAGAGCATCGCGAATCTCCCCGGCTCCGGCAAAAAGCGGCTCAAAGAACTCGGCAAGCGACTCACCGTCTGTGTGGACCTCTGCCGCTTGCGGAAACAGCAGCTGCGGTTCGAACGTGTCAATGTTCTGTTGCGACGGCGACTGGGTAACCATATACAGCTCAGGCGATAGAGGATTGTACTCGTCCTGGTCAGTTGGGTTTGGCGCAAACTGGACCTGCGGGCCACTGCCGATGGCCCCGCTGCTCTGAGCCTCGCGGTGCTCGACGTCCCGAGGCGCAATGCTAGTCAGTGGCTGTACAGAAGGGTTGGGCGTTGCATCGGAGCCCCGGCGAGAAGCAGCCCGAGACGCCGGCAGCGACGAAGGACGGGAAGTGCCGCGCGATCCGTTAGGGCCCGGAGACGCGCTCTGGCGTCCGGCAGCCCTCTTCATGTTTGTCCACATAGGCATATCGTCGTACTCGCGACGCTTTTTGGGAATCCGCAGGGCACGGTCCTTGATCTGCTTATCACTGAGAAACGGGGCATACAAGACAATCTGACTCGCGGCCTCATAGACTTTTGCCAGAATTTCAAGATCAACCATAAGGCTGCGTAGAGCTTGCTGGGCGGTCTTCACGACATTTTCATGCGGGGACTCAGTCTGATACACAAGCATGATCAATGCAGAAAAGCAGGTATACACAGCAAAGGCTGGAAGCCTGCTAACCTCGTTGTACCGCCGAAGATTTTCCAAGATCTTCACAATCATATGCGCTGCCTGAAAGGCGATGCCCCAGGAAGGGTACGAATTTTGTGCATTCTGAGAAAAGTGGACGACCTGAGGCCGGTGTGCCAGACATAAGACTGTGTAGTACTGCAAGTAAATGTAGGCCTTGAAATAGTTGTGCTGCGAAACGTCTCGGATCGAATACCTGATATTCACTGGAAGATTATTAACCCAAGTGGCTAGAGCCAGATCGCACTGCGACACATCCGGAAGCTGGTTCTGCAGACGCAGGCGCTCAGCGCCCACTGAATACTGCTGGCGCAAAACCAAGCCCATGATCTCGTGTAATTTCACCATATGAATGAAAATCGTGATATGGTCTTGATTCGCTGGAATGGCGATGCCTTGACCTGGCTCGCTCTCGTCAAAGTCCTCGGGTTCTATCATGGGCACGTCCGTATCTTCCAAATTGAGGACCATCGGCCTGCCGTATGCAGCTGATGTAGAGCGGTCACGCAGGAATACAGACCACCATATCCGTTTCCACATGCGTTTTTCAATATCGGGCATGCGTCCCTTGGGCGACCACCTGTGAATCCCCATGCTCTGTGCTAGAGTCACAGCCATACGGGTCCAGTAAAAGTTGTTATTGTTCGTTTTGTCAGGGGAGTCAATGGAAAGAGACAGAATCAGTGCCGAGGTGAGTGCAACTGTCCGGTCTTCCTCGTACTCCAGATCAAATAGCGCTTTTGCCCGCTTGTAGAACATCAACGCTGTGCTGCGACTCCGCCCACTTTTATCGAGTAGGTCTGGATGATTGCAGACATTCGACGCAGCACAGAAGATGCTCTGCATGAGCAGTATTGGCGGAGTGTTGAGCACGTCATTGTACTGTCTGTAAAAATGGGTCTTGTTAACCACCGGCAAGGTGGGGTGGATACGCTCAAAGTACGCAGTGATCAGAATGTCACAAATGGGTCTGGGCGGCAGCAGGAAGGCACCCTTCATTTTTAGCAGAGAGATGTCTTCTTGCTCGGGGTCCGTCAAGCGGGAACCCATGCCCATCCATGGAGTGTACATGTGAGAGATTTCCGCGTCCTCGTGAGGGTCGCGCATGAAAAGACTGATATGCGACGCGGATCCCATAAATACCGCATCCTTGGCATGCGTGCTATCGCCGTTCATATCGGAGCCATGGGACTGCTTGCCACCGCCATACGTGATGTTCGCGCCGCCACCGGTTCTTCCAGATGTGTGCATTTGAGCTATGAGCGCGTTCTGCCTGTCGAGCACATCCTGTGTTCCAGCGACAAGTGGCGACACTGTCTCTCCCACGCTAGTTGGCTTTTTGCTGGTCTTATTGTTGGTAGCAGCAGGGCGCTCAGGGCCGCCATTGCTATCAGCGGACGAGCCGTTGAGCGGAGCGGTCACCAAACTCTGGCTACTCTGGGTGACATCTGGTGACGCATTCTCCGAGCCTGATTCTGCGCGGGCGCCGCCGCCGAGGGGGCGAGACTTGCGGATGCGCGACTCGGGCACGCGACACTCGCAACCAAAAGCGACGCAGTTCGTGCACGGATGGTGGTTGACGACGTCGCATCGGACCTTGCGGGCGTGGCAGACCTCGCACGCTCGCGAGGCGCGCGAGCGCACGCGGCGGAACGACGTCTTCTGCTGGCCAGCGGCCGGCGAGCTTGTTTTGTCGGGCGGGGCGCTCGGCTCCTCCTTCGGCACGGTCTGTGCGGGAGCCTTCGCTTTCAGCGAAGCTGCCTTTTGCGGCGCCTTCGATGCGCCATTGGCAGCCGGTGAGGCCCCGGCATCGTGGGATCCTATGTCTTCGTCGCGAGGCGGCATATATATATATATTTGTACTGCGCGGCCTAAGAGGGCATGTACCTCTTTCTCTCTTTCCCTGTAGTCACGAGCTGCGGGAGGATGGAGCAGAGAAAGGAGCGGGATTTCTCTCGGGCGACGAAACCTGTCTGTGCGACGACGTAGGATGGTTTGGAAGAAGCGGAGATCAGGTAGCTGAGTCAGGAGTCAGGGCAGGGCAAGGCAAGGCATGGCTGCATTGAATGACGCTGCGCTGCAGTGCAGCGCGGAGGCACCGGCTGCTGCTGGGAGGGCTAGGAGGGGCGAACGATGCGCAGAAGCGGTGCAGGGCACACCACCACTGTGGGAAATCGCAGCGAGCGAAAAGTGGCGGCCAGGCAGCGAGCGGCGCGATAGCTGACGTGACTTGGCTGGGCCGGGGACCGCTTCGGGCGGCCGGCCAAGGCAGCGGGCACAGCTGCTGCGTTCTGGGCGAGCATGTGCTGGAGCGTTCGCCGGCAAAGCCGTGGCCCCGCGGGGAAGTGCCCTTTCTGCGCTTCCCCACACGCTGCGCCTGCGCCAGGCCCCGGCCTGCTGAGGCAAGATGGTCTCCTCCGTGACTAAGTTCGTGACTAAGTTTGACGCGCGGCCGTGCGGCGACCCAGCGCCCCGGGTGGTGGTGCACCCCTCCGATCCGCCAGCTTCCCAGCAGCCGCCTGTTGAAGCCCGTCCCAGCTTACGGAATGAACAGTGCGGCATGCAGGGTGCAGGGAAAAAATCCGGGGCAGGCGCGTCCCTCGACAGGCTCGGCTCGTCCGAGCACCCGTCGACCGCGCGGTGGGCCACGATTTGGCAGATCTCGACGGGCACCACTCCCCTGCGGCGTTGTGTTCCCCGTTATCGCATTTACTGCTTCTACACCGCTTGGTGGCCACCCGCGCGGGCGCTCCCGTTGATCACTCCGAATCAGCTCACCTCCCGCGACCCAGTTGTTTATGCGGCCTCCATAGCTCGGATCTTGTCGAGGGGGGCAAGGGTGGGGGACGCTTGATCGACAAAGCATGCAGCCCGGAGAATTAGGTGCGTGCAATTGGCCGGAGCCGTCTAGGCCAGAGCCGAAAGGACGCGTAGAGGCCGGTGAAGCCGCGCAGACGAGGCCGCCCGCGATTGCATTCGACCGTTTGCTCGCTAATCGGTCATTTTGGATGCAGCGATCCCGAGGGCCGCTATTCCTCCTAGTCTATAAGATGTCATCTATCAAGATCTAACGGCCACATGTTGCAGTGATGCCAAAGATGTCCGGCTACTGCACCACGATCGCATGCAGTCAGTGTCGCCATTGCCGAGGTGCCCGGAGCGGGTGCTGGCCAGCGTCAGAATACTCCTGGGGCGGTACATAGCCAATCAAACATGTATGCACTCGGTCTCGGTCGCTGGCGTGTGGAGTGAGTTTTGAACCGTCTGTCCACAGCAGCCAGCGCCGCCCGCCCCATCATGCAAGTGTGTCCTGCTTGCCGCTGCGACGTTTGCGCTTCTCAACGTTGTGCCGGACCTTTTCTGCGAACTCGCGCTGCTTGATCTCGCCGATGCGCTGGCGCTTGTTCCGCAGCTCGGGCCCCCATCGCGGCGGGTCGAATCCCCCGGGACCGGCCAGAGCTGCCCAGTCGGCAAGAAACTCCATCAAGTCCGCGTCCCGCGGGTAGCCCAGGTTTTCAAACTTTGAGCCATCTCCTCGCTCTTTGATCTTCTCCTTCTCTTCGGCGAGCATCTCCTCGACAGACGGCAGCTTGATACGGCCGGACCACACGCGGGCTGCTGCAGCGCCTTCGCACTCGCTCAGTGGCATGGGCACGATTGCCTTGTTCATGCACACCAGCGCAAGACTGGGGTCGCCAATAAATATAGTCTCTTTGTAAAGATTGGCTAGCCTTAGCTGCCGATCATCCCACAGCGGGAGTTTCTGCTCAGCTGCGTAGCTGTCCAGGAAGGGGTACGAATAAGTATACCCCGTACAGAATATGATGCGATCCACCGTCTCCGAGCTACCGTCGTCATAATATGCGGTTTTCGTAGACTGGTCAATGGCTGTGAGCGCCCCACGGAAAGCAACATCCTTTTCGATGGCAGGGTCCGTGGCAGGCGAAGCGTGACGCCGCGACATGAGAACCTTGCCTGTGGTGCTGAGGAGTTGCACAGCGATGTCGAGGCCGCTTGGACCGTTGCCTACAATAAGAACCTTGAGGTCTTCGTATGGGTCCGCGCAATCATAGTCCTTGGAGTGTATAGCCCATCCAGATTTGACCGCTCGCTCGACGTGCAGTCCGCGGACCGGCGGATAGAATGGGAAGTTGTAGTGGCCGCTGGCCACAAACAGAAACGGTGCCTCGAATTCCTTGCCGCCGCTTGTTTCTATGCGCCATAGATCCCCGGTCTTTGTCGCTCTTGTCACCTCCGTGTCAAAGTGCACGTGGACGTTGTCGGCCGCGGCCACGGCTCGAGCATAGTTAGCAGCGTACTCCAGAACGACGGCTCTGTCGGCAAACTCGGGGGTTCCGGGCGGGAACGGAGTATCTTTGTACTGCATGAGATCAATTGTGATGTTTGTGTCCAAATCCCGGTACATGGGACCCCCGTTGCCGTAATTCCATACTCCGCCGAACGAGCTCTGTTTGTCTAGCACATGCACCTCGAACGCCTCAGCGGCAAGGGCCTTGGCGACGCCAATGCCGCATGGCCCCGCGCCAATAATGATAGCTTTGACGTTTTTCGATATTTTACCCTCGGCTTCTTTCTCAACAGGCGCTTGCGAGCTGCCTCCTACGAGGTCCCGAATCCAGTTCATAGTGCAGGGAGGAGCTTACGCAACTGCGCGACCTGTTTATCTCGCTTAGATGAACGGGCTCGAGGCACAGAAAACTTTGTACGTTTCGGGGCTACCAGCGGGCGAAAATGAGCAAGTATTGAGAGCATTAAAACTACTAGGCGCCTCTGAGTGGCAAGAAGTCAGCTCAGACGGATATCGTGCAAGCGGGTTTGTCCGGTTTGCGACGGCGGCACAAATTAAAGTTGCGACTCATATACTTCCGCAAATAGCCGTACACAGCCAGCTAATTACTATTTCTCTACAGCCAGAAACGGTTAGATGGATCACGACGTCGGCAAAAAATGCCACAGCCCTGTCCGTGACCCGGTTAAACGAGACTGCACTCCTGTCGCGGCTGCAGGCTGCCATGGACGGCGTTGATCTTCCGAAAGCGAAGAAAGAGAGGAGCACGGAGGACATGGTTATAGAAGAGGACGGAACTTTGGACCACAGCGAGTTCAACGCTGCCGATTTGGCTCAAATACGCAAAAGCCTGCAAGAGTTTCGTCGGCAGACCGCCGAGACTGCTCGAAACCGGGCGCAACAAAAACAGCTATACCTTGAACTGGATCCGTTGGAAAACGTCGAGCCAGAGCCGCTGACGGCTGAGGAGGTAGAGCTGGAAAAATTCGAGACACAGCTGCAGTCCGCCCGCCCTGTGCTCGAGACCCCGGACCAAGCGACCCAGCTCATCACAAAGGACGAGGCTTTGCGTGCTGCGCTTCTCCAGATCGAGGAGCTCAAGACGAAGCACCAACAAGAGTATGGACGCGTACTATCAGACAAGGAGAGGAAGATCGAAGTCGAGAAAATGATGAGCTTCAAAGAGGCGGGCCCCGTCGAAGGGCTTCCAGCCGAGTTCATCGCCAGACGGCAGAAGGAAAAAGCTTCTGACGATGTCAACTCCCAAGAAACTTTCAACCCGCCAAATTCTGAGACAGAAATTAATGGCACCGGGATCGCACCGCACTCCGAAGCCGTCAACTGGGAATTGGTTACGCTCGAGTGGATCCAGCAGGTGCTGCATACCAGGGCCGAGGAACTCGTTATCGAATATTTTGGCGTCCCGGAAGAAAGCATCATTTCTTTTATAGAAAGAAGCATCGCGGAGAGAGCAGAAAAAGGCAAACTAATCGAAGAACTGCGGCAAACGCTGGACGAGGACGCAGACGATTTTGTCTCCAAGCTCTGGGAGACACTTCCCAGATCAAGCTAATGCAAGAACAGATTTAGTTTCAGGTCGGACTAGATCCAATAAATAAGTAAATAGCTCACTCAGTAGCTTCAACGGAGAAGGCGTCGCGCTTCCGCTGAGCGAGCATGTAGACGTCTGATTCGACTGCAGCGGCTACTTCCCGCCGGCGAATGTTAAGAGCACGAATCGTGTCTGGAGTGCCATGCTTCGCTTCCATATCCTCCCAGACAGTCCAGAAAGGCTTTCCTATCGAGGTCTCGGGATCATTGAACTGGGCAGCATAGCTATAAATTGCTCGGGCACGTGCGGTTTCACCTAGCTCAAGTTCCAGGTCGGCAAACTCGAGGGCCAGTATACGGGCATTCGAGTCGTCGAGCGAGTCGAGAGCTCGTTGAAACAATGGCCGACTTGCATGCGGTCCATTCTCTGAGCTCACCCAATCAATATATTTCTTGAACAGCACATAGTTGTTGGAGTTTCCAGGGTCGGAGACTGCCCGTTCAAACGCTTGTTGGATTTCGCTCAGATTCCCTCGTTCCAATTCTAGGTCAACATACATGGAAAGTAGACGTGGCTTGCCAATTGCGTCGATCTCAGCTAGCGCATGTTCAAAAAGGGCCCGAAGTCGTTCGAGCGGTAGCCTTGCTGCGGTAGCCTTAGATAGATAAATGGCCCAGAGCTTCACTGAGCGCTTCTTGCCCACCAGCATAATGCCCCGCTCGTAAATTCGATATGATTCCTCTGCATATCCATACTTTGCCACTCGCGAGGCGTATTCGTCTACAATATCCTCATGGACTACCCCTAGAGAAAAGACGTGATCGTACAGAGTCCTCACCTCGTCCAGGGCTGACCGACCGCCCTGTGCTACAAGATCGATCCGTTTGGCCCAGAGCACCCAACTTTTGTGAATCCGTCTCTGCGGGCTCGCAGAGCGGTCACTATAGGATGCTGCGGATGGCCTGGAGCCGTCCAAGGCATTCCTGAGCACATCAATAGCCGCTCGCGTCGAGTAGGGTTCCTCCATTTCGACCCACCCCAACCAGACCTGCTCAAGGTCCCACAAATCCCTGTAGTTCACCTTGACCGCGGACTTGAATAGCAGTCTGGCCCTTGCCAGGTCATCCTCGTCTATATAAAGGCGAGCATAGGCCAACCAAACCTTGGACAGGCCCGGAGCATTCGAAGGGTCGATCTTCTGTACCGCTGTTGAGAGAATTTCCGCCTGGGCCCTCCTATCTTCCCTCACAGCGGCACTCTCAAGCCAATGATCCACCATATTGGGCTCGGTGCGGGCCAGAGTGTCGCTCAAAAGAAGTGGGTGAAGATTTAAAACTCTGGAGTATATGTCCAAGTAGCGCTCGGCTTCCTGCCGATCGGAGGTTGCCAGCTCTGGGATCAAGGCGTCGAGCAGCTGGACCAATGCATCAAAACATTGGCTAAACGCGAGCAACGACGAAGCCGAGTGCAGGCCATCTTCGAGCAGCGACCTAGCCTGGGCAAATTGCTGCAGGTTGGAGCACAGCAGCGCCCACTGAGGGAGGATCCAGCCGTCGTTATCCGGGAACAGGGCTAGTGCGCTGGAAAAAGCGCCGTCTTCACTCTCAAGAGCGTGGTCCGTGATCAGTGACAGCAACTTCTGCCAGTCACTGAAGCTTCCCCGGGCGGCGGCCTCTTTGTAAAGCGGGATAGCGGCCCGGACAAAGCCAATCTCGACAAGCTTCTCAGCAATGGCGCCCGTGGCTTCCGGAGCAAAATACAAATAGCGGAGGTAGATGTCGCTCGTGTCCGAGGTAGGGGCTGCGGCCTCGGCAAACCCGAGGTAGCGGGGCCAGACAAAGGCGTTGTCCGCGTGCAGGAGCGCCGAGTCGAAGGCGGCGCGGGACGGGAAGTGGTCAAGCAGCTGCGCCCATAGCTGCTGATCTGCCGGAAATAACTTGAGGGCGTCGAGCAGGATGCGTCTCACAATGTTGCGCTCGGTGTGCGAGACGTCGTTGGCCAGGTTGCGGACCCGGAGGTCTGCGTACTTTTTCCAGATCTCGGCGTCGGCCAGGCTGTTGGCGGCGCGGGCGAGGATCTGAGCCGTTTCGCGGGGCGACGCCGCGCTGGAGGCGTACGCCAGCCACAGCTGCTTGTTGTACGGCTGCGAAAGCAGCGCCGTCTCGAACGACATACAAAGGAGAGCTGCGGAGGCTTGCCGGGCCACGCTGCAGGTGGTGGTGGTGCTGGAGCTGCCAGAGCGAGGCTGCGCGCCTGCTGCCTGTCAGCGTGCGCGAGCGCCGGCGACCAAGCCAAGCCAGGCCAAGGGTTGGGAAGCCTGCCGTGAGAGAAGCCAGGTGCTCTTTTGTGGTGCGAGCTGGCCAGCTGGCTAATCGCTCCCAACCCGTCCAGCAGGCCGCCGACCGGAGCAGCCCGTTCGTTGACCAGCCCCGAAACGCTGCTAATTCCACCCGCACCCGCACCCGCGTAGGCCCGGCAAAGACTACGACCATGTCCGGAGCAGGTAACAGGGAGGCCGTGTTCCCCACGCGCATGACGCTGGCCAACATGAAGAGCAAGCTCAAGGGCGCGACGCAGGGCCACACGCTGCTCAAGCGCAAGTCCGAGGCGCTCACCAAGCGGTTCCGCGAGATCACGCGGCGCATCGACGAGGCCAAGCGCAAGATGGGCCGCGTGATGCAGACCGCGGCGTTCTCGCTCGCCGAGGTGCAGTACGCGACGGGCGACAACATCGCCTTCCAGGTCCAGGAGGCGGCCAAAAACGCCCGCTTCCAGGTCGCGGCCCGCCAGGAGAACGTCTCCGGCGTGCTGCTGCCCTCGTTCGACGTCGTCGTCAACCGCGAGGTCGACGACTTCCGTCTCACCGGCCTGGGCCGCGGCGGCCAGCAGGTCGGCAAGGCCAAGGACGTGTACGGCCGCGCCGTCGAGACCCTCGTGGGCCTGGCCTCGCTGCAGACCGCGTTCGTCATTCTCGACGAGGTCATCAAGGTTACCAACCGCCGCGTCAACGCCATTGAGCACGTCATTATCCCGCGCACCGAGAACACCATCGCCTACATCAACTCAGAGCTCGATGAGCTCGACCGCGAGGAGTTCTACCGCCTCAAGAAGATCCAGAACAACAAGGACCGCGACGAGCGCGCTGCACAGGCCGCCCGCGACGTCTCCAACACCGCCGCCAATACCACGGCGCTCGAGAAGCCCGTTGCGCTCGACGACGCCATCGCCCAGACTGACGACGACGCCGACGTCATTTTCTAGCGCCTGTCGCCGCCACCCCAAGGGGGCCTTTCCAAACCGTGTGCGTGCGTGCATGCGTGCGCGCGCGCGCGCAAGTTAAACGAAAAGTACGAGTGTACAGACCAAGTATACAATATTTACATTTTACATTTTTCTACCCGCTAGCGGTCAAAGTCAAGCCACTCGCTCGAGCTCATCTGCCGCAGCCGTGACAGGGCCCGGGCAAAGGCAAACATCTCCTCGTGCCCAGCAAAGTTCGACAGATCCAGCACGTTGCCGCCGTCTTGGCCGGCAGAGTCCGTGGCCACCACGGTGTTGGTGCTCGGGTCGATGGTGAGGTGCTTGGTGTTGAACAGCCGGTCAAACGGCCGGGCTGCTGCGGCCACCAGCTTGGTGTGCGAGTCGTACGCTGCGTCCAAAAACGTGATGAACCGGCGCACCAGGTCGCGCTGCTCCAGCGACAGCTCCGGAATGTCCGTGACGATCACGGCGCCAAACGTGCGGCACATCTCCAAGTAGTCGGCCGACGACAGCGGCTTGCCGCACAGCTCCATGAAGGTGAACTGCATCACCCGGTTGCCCGCGCTGCGCGGGATGTCGATGGGCCGCCCCCAGATCTGCAGCCGCCGGTGGTCCACGGGCTCGGCGCCCTCGGCAAAGAAGGCAAACCAGTGGTCTATGTGCTTGGTGGCCGCGGCAGCATTATCTTGGGCGGACTTGGCTGGGTCGTTGAAAAAGTACGTGCCCGATGACGGCCGCGGAAGGCTGCGGTAGTCCGTGGGGGACACAAGATGCACGACGTAGCTGCGCTTCTCAAGCAGCTGGATGGTGGGCACAAACAGCTCGCGCTGCACGCCGTTTTTGTACAGGTCGATGGGCATGCGGTTCGAGGTGAAGAACGTCACCACGCCCAGCCGGTAGAGCCGCTCGAGCAGGCGTCGCAGAATCATGGCGTCGCCCACGTCCGTGACCTGCATCTCGTCCAGGCACAGAATGTTCGCCGCCTGCGCGACCTCGGAGGCAATCTGGTCGGCCGTGTCGTAGCGCTGGCCATGCTCCTGCTTGAGCTTGTAGCTGCGCTTGTGCACGTCCTGCATGAACCCGTGGAAATGGATCCGCTGCTTGGTGAGATGCTCGGGCACCGTGGTGTAGAACATGTCCATGAGCATGGTTTTGCCCGAGCCCACGTCGCCGTACATGTATATGCCCTTGGGCCCGGGGAACTCGCCCGGGGCCTGGCCGCCGGGCGAGGTCTTGAACAGGCTGCGCAGGGAGCCGAGCACGCCGCCCGGCCCGCCCGACGGAGATATCGACCGGGGGTCCGGCGGGCGGTACCGCTGCAGGCTCCGGTACACGGTGTCCAGGCTGCCGAGCATCTCCCGCTGGTAGGGGTCGCTGCGGATCTTGCCATCGTTGACGTTTGCGTCGTACTGCTCGAGCGGCGTGCGGCCGGTCGACGCCCACCGCCGGGGGCGCGCGCATGGCACTGCACCGCGCGCAGCGCGGCTCAGCGTCCTGGCTGTCGCCGCTCTGGCCCGCATTGATCCGCTCGTGCACCAGTCGGTAGCGATAGAGTAAGCGGGGACCGGCTGCAATTGGACGGGCCACGCTACGATGCGGCCTGGCCGGCAGCAGGAGGAGGGCAACTTCGAATATAGGCGGGGCCAAGCCTTATGTATCAGCGGTTGAATATAAAAAAAAGCACTTTACCTACTTTGCAATCTTGCGGTATTGGCTTTTCGGCACAAGCCTGCACTCGCTGTAGGAACCGATGGGAGCCGAGCGTCCTGCAGCCGAGCAGGGCTGCCACGACCGGTTCGTTCCGGCGAACAAGGCTGGCCAAAGATCCCTCAACGCCCACAGAGGCGGTTCAGTGGCAATTCGATACGGTGGACTACTTTCCTGCCGACACTACACTTGGAAAAACTGACCAGCACCCCGTCGCCGAACAAAGTCGGCGCTAACGGAGTCGTGGCCGGCGAGCGCCGTCGCGTGCTCAAGGACAGCGGACCGCCCTAGCCCTGGGAGTTTATATGCAGAGTCGACATTTCGCGGGGTCATGGCGAGCGGATGGGCAGCTTGGCGAGACTGGGGTTCCGCTCAATGGCCAACACTCCGCAAGCCACAGACTACGCCCAAACGCAAGAGAACGCAAGAGAACGCAAGAGACTACGGGTATATGCAGTGGAAGCGCGCCGCCAGCAGGCTGAGGGCCCGCCGTCCACTTTATTTTCAGCAAACGGCAATACTAACGGCTTGCGCTCAGTCGACATATGCAAGAGGCACATGACCTCGAGTATATAAGAGGGCGGCTCTTCCTGGACATGCCATCCATCTGCTCAAAATGACCCCTTGCACCCGCGACGTGATCAATTTCTCTCAGCCCGAAAAGCCTGCGGAGCCCGCGCAGCCTCAGACTTGCAGCTGCTCGTCGACGAGCGATTGCCAGTGCTCCGCTTCGGCCTGTGCCTGCAGTGGCTGCAAGTGAGCCTGCCAGCCCAGCCAGTCCGGCGGCCGGCCCGGGGTGGGGGTTGGGCCTGGTGGGACTTTGGAAGCTGTCAAATACCGCCAGCGAGCGAGCCGAGCCGGGCCAGGCAGTAAGAATAGAATACGGAGCATGGCCAAATCACCCATGGCCAACGCTTTTTCACACCTGTATCCGTGCGCAGTCCACGGAGATACCCAGTTCACGAAGGTATATAGCAAACGACGTAGATAGGTAAGCAGACGAACGACGCAGTCTTTGTTCAATCCACGCAGCCTGCCAGTCGAGACGCGTCGTCCCGCCGTCCGCGGCTCAGCGCTCGACCCGAACGGGCACTGTATGCATCGGCCAACTACTGCGACCAACTACTGCGGCCAACTACTGCGGCCAACTACTGCGGGCCTGCCAGCCCGACGCAGGACCGACTCAGACTCGACTTTGGCGCGGGTGGGTCTGAATCTCGTGGTCTCATCTGCTGAGCGGTTCGCAGCGCAGCACAGTCGTCTCCACAGCAGCACGGAGCCTGCAGGGGCCCTGGCCGCAACACGTCGCAACGCCCCGTCATATATTATGTGCACGGTGCGCATATACATATATATATATATATATATATATATATATGTATATATAAATAATAGCTGGTCCGAGCCGTCGACCATAATTTGGGTCTAACCGATCGACTGAGGGCTGGCGGCCTGCCTACGAACCAGTTCAGGTGGGGCCGTCCTACCCACCTGAGTCGAGATCACGGTGGGTCGTGTGCGCGCGGCCAGTTTAGTGACACATGAGCCAAAAGGCGCCTGCAGCGGGCACTGATTCACCTCGGAGCTTAGTGCTTAGTTCCTGCGAAGCGGGCAAAAGTGGTCCGCGAAGCAGGTTGCTCGTGCATACCAATCAAATAGAGACAGCGGGAACAAAAGACCAGTAAAAAAGATCGGGAAAAAAAGACCAAAAAAAGACCAAAAAAAGACCAAAAAAGACCAAAAAGAAAACAAACAAAAATAAAGCAACACCCTTCGACTTGCCTGGCATGCTCACTGCAAAAGCCTCGACGGTGGTTGATCCCTTTCACGTGCACACACGGCTGCACATCACCTGAGAACGAGCGCTACGGCCTAACCTCAACGGCAGGCTCCAGCAAAAGCCACGCCCTCCTACCCAATACGGCTGACGACGGTGCGTCGGTCTGTGCGTGCTCTGCGCGTGGGCGTGCATATGGGCAGCGTCTGGCTCATTTCGCCCTAGCCTTTTGGCGTTGTGGCCCGAGCCAAAGGGAGGCGCGAGATGAGCACATGCCTGACGGCCACAAAGGGCGACAGAGGGCAGGAAACACCGCCGGCAACGGCCACGCGGAGCAAAGTTAGCCCGGAGGCGTGGCCGGGCCGACAGGAAACCGCCCGCACCCGCAGTAAATTACGGGGCCGTTCAGCGGCGCAGGCTTGCCGCCGTTCTTGGCTCGAAAACGGCGTCGACGATGCTGGACCCGGCCGGCTCGCGCATCTGCCGGAGCAGCCGCCACCGCGCCGCCAGCCCGGGGAAACAGTGCACGAGGGAGGGCGCATCTGCTATGCTTGCCAGCCCTGCCTATGCCGCTCGCCAATATACCGCAGCAGCACGGCACGGGGTTGGGCGGGCAAGCCTGTGCATCTCAATTGATAAGCGAAACGCGACAGTGACCAACCGCGCCCATTAGGCGGCAGGTGAGCCCACTTTGGTGGTCCCAAATATTCCGCTGCAGCGACTAAGAGCCGCTAGAATTCGCCCGTGGCCGCCATGCAGTTGAAAAGCCTCGAATCGCATCCGCTGGGGATGCGTGCATCCGAGCACTGCATGGCGCGCCAACCGCCGGGAGCAGGCGCTGACAAGCTGGCGGTCAAGGAACCTCAATAGTGGCATCTGCGTCGTGAGCAGATACCCAGTTTAGCCAGAACGGGCCCCTTCCCCCGAATATGGCGTCTGGGCGAGATGCCGGAGCCCACAGTGTCTCTCCTTGCGCGTCTGTACGATTTTGAGTCTGCACGAATGTCTTAGACAAGGCCCCCTAGAGACAAGGGCGGACCGCTGGCGCGCAGAAGAGCACCTTGTTTCAGATGTACAGGAGGCCACAGGCCGATGTGCACCCTGCGGGGTTGCTCGAGCGATTTTGCTCGTTGTCGCGGCAACGCATGCGCAGGTGACTCCCAGCGCTTTGATTCCTTTTGATCCCCTACTCCTGCTGGAGCTTAATTCATTGGAAAAATGTGCCCAGGCGAGCAAATGCCCTTTTGAACATTATGATGTAGGTTTATACGTGGTAAAAGGCCAACGAATTGCTAATGTAGTGACTGATATGGGGTCAGGCAGTGGCCTCATTCTGTTCAATGCATAATTATTGCATGAGGTTAAGGGTACTGGAGACATCTTTTCTACTTGCGCGGTGCTACGTGCATATTGCGTACAAATCTTGGTAGATTCACCTGAAATTCGGGCAATTTCAACTATATATGATCAATATGGATCATTACGTGAGCTGGATTACCAAACTAATTGAGTTTAGCTCGTAAACAACGATTACGGCTCCAACAGATCGAGCTGCAGATACTCCTGCAAATAATTGCATGCATGAGCAAGCGGTGTCTAAACTTGGGTCCCCGCCTTGCACAGAGAGGTGGTCAAACGGGCCCTTTAGAGGAAAAGAAAGCTTGTGTCTAATTCAAGAGCACAAGGGACATTATATGACTCTGCACCCTTCGGTCTCGAAACTCTGCGAGCGATTGCAGTCAAAGTCGAAAGCTCTTGCTAAGACCTATCTCCACGCATCACCTGCAGATCTGCACAAGGCCAGCGAAAGAGGGTTTGCATCACCCTAGCCCTGGCTAAAATTCCAAGACCAGAGCTGCCCTGGGCCGATACTTTAGGTTGCCTCATCCCCCGAGAGCTCTTGACAACAAGACCCTACCGTACGACGGAATCTGTAAGTATACATTGCGCGCAGACAGTTTTGCAGGATTATTGGACTTATCCAACCGGTTTGTAGTGAGATTATTGCGAGTTGCGGCGTCGTAGACCCGCCGTGCCATGCTTTTGTTCCCTGACGGCGGACCCCACCTCCTTGATAAGTTTGGGGCGCCCCAGAGTTCGAATGTCGCCGTAGAGACGGTGAGCTTGATAATTTCTCTATCTCCAGTCGCTGCATGGGGATATTTTGCGGCGTACATGGTGGAAAGGCTATTTTGGGTACGTTTATCTCGATTGAATGTCCCTCTCCCTGCCGAAATGAGCGTGGCTTGTGAGCCGCGTTGGCAAACACGCGAGTACTGACAGCGCTTGATATATCCAAGCCCTAAATAATAGCCCGAAAGTGTGGCCAGGGGCCTAATACTCAATTATAGGCGCGTTATACGTTGCTTTTGTTGTTTCTTGGTCTGGTTTTTCTGGCGTCGCCACGATCGTCTCAGTTCTTTCCTCTTCTGGAATGTCAGAGGCGAGAGTGAATCTGACTCTAGCGTCGTTGAGAATAGGCCTGGCTAAGATATCAGCAGCCAGTCTTAACATCAGGTCGTGAACTTTATGGGCCCATC
>JAKTUW010000127.1:0-17771 GCA_030556915.1 Wickerhamiella qilinensis
CGCGGTCACGCCGAGCTGCCCGTCGCCCGCGCGGAGGCCGTGGCGGGGCCGGACGCTGTCGCCGCACTGACGGCGCTGGGCTTCACGCGGGATGGCGACCGACTGCGCGCGCCCCGCAACCCCGCTGGCGGGGTTGCGTGCCCAGGTGAGACCGAGAACGCGGCGGCGACGGCGGCGACGAGCGATGACGACAAAATCCGCCTGCTTGCCCACACGGCCGGTCTGCTGGGCGAGCCTCTGCCGCCGCTGCCCGCGCGGCGCACCCACCGGCCCGGCCTGGCCGAGCTTGAGCTCCAGGACCAGGCACACGGCACCCCGCGCGCCGCCCGGCGCTGCAGCGATGACGACGACGATAACGACGATGAGGACGAAGACGAGGACGAAGACGAGGAGGATGAGGACGAGGAGGATGAGGACAGCCGCGTCGACGGCATGGCGGCCCGCGACGCCGACGAGGACGACGACGGGGCTGACGGCGACAACAGCGACCCAGACTCGATGCGCAGCTACTAGCGCTCGTTGCACGCATAGCGCAACTGGCCTGGGCAGTAAAATATCGGAAAGTTGTCTGGTGGTTATGAATGTTAGCACTATTAAATAGAAGAGAGCCCAGAAAATAGGGCGGGCTGCAACGGATGCATATATGCGGGCGGTGCGTAGCCGATAAATAGACCCAGGAGGCATATAAATAAGAATGGGTGCTGCCTATTGAGCGTGCGTGCTGCGGATCCTTGAGCTGCGAGGCCGTAGAGGCCGCAGATCCTTGAGGGGAAGGGGTAAAGAGAGGGGAATAATAAACCATCCAGACGGGGTCGTTCAGATGGGCGTCCAAACATCACTCGTACTTGACCGCCTCCTCGTCAACGGGGGGCTCATTGCCGATCCACGAGACCATCAGTAGCAGCCACAGCGTGACCGACGACGAGAGGCACAGTACCACGTCATTCAGCACCTGCACAAACGTCGGCGTCAGCGGCGAGTCCAGCGCAGCCACTATGCTTTTGGTCATGTCTTTCGGGAGGTTGAGCTGCATGACCGTGGCCAGGGCCAAGGCGTAAACGCCGTAGATGTTGGCCTTGAACAGCGGGTCCAGCGCCGGCACCTTGCCGAACCGGCGCATCTTGCGCCAGATCTTCGTGACCAGCTGGCCTACCCCACGCAGCGAGCCTTGGATCACAAACAGAGATATGGTCACGCCGACTAGGCGCCCCCAGCTGTCCTCGGTGATTTCCGGGCGCAGCGCGTGCGCCCGCTTGGCAATGGCGTTCACGAGCGCATCTCGCGGAGGATTCGACCCCGCCTCGTGCTGCATGTTCATGCTCCACCAGGCCAGGCGCATCAACGCGGTGACCGCGCGGTACACAGAATATAGCGAAAACGACGCAAACAGAAAGCTGCGTATGCGGCCGCCCACGGTGGCCGCCTGGATCTGGGCGGCCATGCGCTCCTCAGATGCGCTTTTTTCAGCCTGCTTTTCGGCACGCAGCTCTTGGAGCGTCCGGACCTCCGCCTCGCTGTTCTGGAGCTCGGACTGCAGCACATCGGGCCGCACGGCGCTCATGAACTTTGCTACAAGGTTGGTGGAAGACTTGCGTGCGCGCCCGCTCACATCGAGGCGCAGCCGGCTGATCTTCATTTCCAGCTCGGCGATGCTGGCGTCAAAGTTCTCGATAGACGCCTGCTGGCGCTGCAGCGTGGTCGACGTGACCAGGGGCTGAACCTGGAAAAAGGCCACGTACGGGTTGCTGACCGCGGAAACGCCGCCCACAACGGCCATCATGACGATGCCCGCGCACGAAATGGTGGCCAGCATGGCCTGCCGGATGGCGTACCAGTCGAGATCGCCAATGCTCGACACCCAGCTAAGCTGCACGACGGGCAGCGAGGCCGAGGCGTACAGCAGCAGCGAGATGTAGCCACCGAACACGAGCAGCGCGAGCGGGCCCGTGAGCCGCACGGGCGCCTTGCTTCCGACGGCCCGCGAAATGTGCACGGCGGGCAGGGCAAAGCCCGACAGGAACAACACGAGGGCAATGAGATACTTCCACAGCACCGCGCGGGTGTCGGGCGCAAACTCGCTGTAGCCCAGGAGCTCATGCAGAAAAAGCTGGCACAGGAGCGTCAGAATCACAACTGTAGACACCAGCAGTAGCCGCAGAAAGACATTGAAGTGGTACTTGACCGACTCTTGATAGCACTGGTAGGCGACGACGGGCGTGCCCACGGCCGTGGCAGCCAATAGCAGCATTTTTTTTGGAGTAGCAGCAACCGGCGCAAGAGGAGCAAGATCTAGAATATCGAGCGGCAGTGGCAGGGGCGGGCTAGCAGCAAGAGAGTTTGGAGATGCTAAGCAGTAGTAGCGAGGGGCGGATCGATGGCGTACAAAGAAAGAAAGAAAAGGTGCTGGTGACGGAGCAGCACATGTGACAAGCCACCTAGATCAAGATGGCAGGGCAGGGCAGGGCAGGGCAGGGCATCCACGACGTCGCTGAGTCAGCCCGGCTTATCGAGGTCGATCTCGCCCGCTTTGCAGGTGATCGGCCAGGGGCATTTTTCCGGCCGGGCTTGGCTCGCGGCCCGGCGGCCGCAGCGAGCGCTTTCGGCAGGCCAAGTGGCCGCCACGCGGCTGCTGGCCAGAGTACGTTGCCCTCGGACTTTAGTGAGCCGCTGAGCCGCGCCCAATTGACCCCACTTCGAGGGCACTGGAGCACCCTGCTGTGCGCGCCCGTCCTGCCGGCTGCATAATACCCTCAGGCCCTACAGGTCGAGCCAACGCGGTGCCTGCAGGGCGCGCCTGCCCACGGACCTGGACAGCCAGCCGGCCGGGCTGGGCTGCACAGCCTGCAGCAGAGCCTGCGGCGCCGCGGCTCTTGCTGTCCGGGGGCACCGCACAAACTTTGATTAGCTTGTTTTTGCTTTGTGGATGCAAATGACAACGCAGCCGTTCTTGGATGCGCTCGGCCCGGCGAAACAGTGCAGCCGGGGCCCTGGGCAACGCGGTACTAAGTAGCGGTTGCTGCACAACCGGTGGTGGAGCTGTGCACCGGGTGGTGTCCAGCGCCCCGGATTGCCCGGGTCAGGGAGCCCTACGCACATCGCATTGCCGAGGGCATGCTTATGGCTTTGGCCAGCTGGCATATCCCGGCTGTTTTCTTCTGGCCTGTGCAGCCCGCGCGGGCATGGATCAGCGGCCCAGCCGGCGCGCCTAACCAGCACCTTTCCACGGCGACGGCCCGGTGACAAATGCAGGGTAGCTCGCAAGGCAGCTCGCAAGGCAGCTCGCAGTTGGGTTGCGCGCTGCCTGGGCGGCCCCTCGTACGCAGCTTGGCTTACCTCGGACCAATCTGTACCAAAGATCCTGCCAGGCAGGCCAGCGGACGCCAAGCACGACTACGGGCAAGGACATGGCAGGCGGGCCCGGCGAAATACCCAGCCAGGGCCACGCGATAGCGAATATTGGAGGGGGCGGCTATCGCCGCCGGCGCTCCTCCATTCCTGTGAACCAAGCGAGGGGCTCGAGCGCCCCGGGCATGCCTGTTTTAACAGCGTCTCTGAAACAGAGGCGGGTTCCTGAGGCAGTTTCTGAGACAGGCGCGTGGCCCTCCCCTGCCTCTGATCTCTCTACCTCCCCCCTTACTGCTGGCTGGCTGTGCCGCCGCCAGCAACCCCTGCCCTCTACGTATGCGCCCTAGCCCTGCGGCGGCCCCCCTGGCTACCACCGCGCGCCCATCGCCCGGCTCTGTGCTGGCTGGGACCCGCCAGGGCCCCCGCCAGGGCACAGCGCAGCCCTTACTTACTACTGCTCGCTCCCAGCACAGCCCGCTAGCCCGCCAGCCCGCCAGCCCGCCAGCGTCATCACCGGCGGCTCTTCTGCGCCCCCTTGGGACTTGCGACGTTCGACCGCGGGGGAAAACTTACCTACCTACCCGCCACAGTAAAGCGCCTTGAACTCACGAGGCAGCCGCTCATTTAGCCCGTAGAAGTCCGCGAGCGCGTCACAAGTTGCTGCTGGGGAGACCACGCAGCGCCTTGCCCCCGCCAGAGCCAGATAACCGCGCGAACTCGCTCCCACAGCAAGCGCCCTGGGAGCCCGGTTTCACGGAACGCGCCACCGACCCGCGAATACACACACCACGCGTCCGACGCCACCACCCGCAGGTAGCTTGATCCCTCTCCGGTACCCCCGTGAACGCACATCCACTGGTTTCCCCGCCCTCCAAGACTAGATCAAATGAGCAGGCCAGAGCACCAGCGCAGGGCGCACACCCCGCTTTCCACGACCAACCCGTTCCGTCAGAGCATGATCCAGCGGTCGGACTCTCCTTTTGATGACATTTACGACGTGTATTCCTCTCAAGATACCCCTACGGCGCGTGAGTTCCCGTCCCCGTATGGCAACTACGACCGTGGCGGCTCGCGTCACGGCTCCGCGCCCTCGCTGACCACGCCGCGTCGCGAGTCACTCGCGCTCGCACCCCCACCGGGTGTCTCCGACATTGTGGGCCGGCGCCCGTCGACCCCCACCACCAACCCGTTCCACGCAGAGATGGACGCGACTGAAGCGGCGGCCGTAGGCGCTGGTTCGGGTGCTCGCCGTACCAACGAAACTTTAGACGTGCCACCACCATACTCGGAGGCCGCGGGCCGTCGCAGCTCTGATACGTCGCTGGAGCAAAGCGAGAAAGAGCGGCTGCGGCGACGCGAAGAGCGCTTGGAACAGCTGGAGCGCCGCGAGCGCCGTGAGCGTAGCGACAGAAGCGATAGGCGGGAGAGAGAGTACCGTGATCGTGACCGTGATCGTGATCGTGATTTTGACCGAGACCATGAGCGTGAGCGCGACTTGCGCGACCGAGAGAGAGAATACCGCGAGCGTGACCGCGAACGCTACGAGCGCCGCGACAGAGGCGATCGTGAGAAGCGGCACCGTGAGAGAGAGAGGGACAGAGACAGAGACAGAGACAGAGACAGAGACCGCCACTACAGTTCAAAAGACCGCGAGCACCGCGACCGTGACCGGGATAGAGACCGGCACCGTGTCCGTGGAGAAGGCAAAGAGGGCCGGACGCGCACGCGATTCCGATCCAAATCTGATTCCGCTTCAGGCTCCCGGAAAGGTAAAGAGGACCTGCCTCTGGACGTGATTGACAAGATGGACGTGACGGGACTGTTTGGACCCAGGTCGTTCCATCATGATGGCCCTTTTGACGCATGCACGCCACACCGCAACAAGGCCACCAATGTGCGTGCACCTGTGGCGGCGTTCCAGGCGGATGGCCCGAACAACTCGCTCGCGGTGGTTGACGCTGCGGTCGGACGCTACATGCAGGAGGCGAACGTGTTTGGCCGCGACCCCGAGATTGATATGGTGAATGCTGCGCACGGCGTGACAGGCGTGAACCGGTCGGTCGACGAGTTCAACACGCATCAAAAGGCAAAGCCGGTTCATGGACAGCCCACGCTGGGCTTGGGCTCATCAACGTTCATGGATGGCGTGCCTGCGTCGCGCGACGCCATTAACGAAGCCAAGCATGATAGGACGGCTGAAGGTCTTGGCCGCTCGCGCTCACTCCGGCGGCGGGGCTCGAACTACCGTCCCGTGCCGCCGCGCGCTGGCGCCGGGCCCACGGTTTCCGACGACTCGCCCGACATCAGCGACGTGAGCGACGATACTCCGCCTGTCGTGCAGCGCCGGCCGTCGGCGCCCGTCGTTGATGAGCCGCAGCCGCAGAAGCCCACGGGGCTGCTGGGCCGGGTTAAGAGCCTGCGCGTGCGGCGCTAGGCTGGGCGCCCTGGGCTGGGCCACGGCGAGTACGAGCCTGTCCCTGTCGCCTGTGCGTTCACGACAGCATCTGTTCATAGCATCGGTGGGTCTATCTGGTCGCTACTGGCGTGCCTGGCGGGTGTGCATTTTCCGCCTTGTTCGGGTACGCCGGGCAGCTGCGGTCAGTCTGTTCTCCCCAGTTTTTTTCTTCTTCCCCTTACCTTTCTTTTCCTTCATGTAGTCGCAGATATATATTAACCTGACACTCCAGTAGCTCTGTGTCTGCGCGGCTTTTTGCGCGGCGCTTTCCCTGGCGGCGGCTAGTCACGGCCAGACATGGCGTGGATGGCCGGTGACACAGCCAGGCCGGGACCGCCCTGACTCAGCTGAAATTTCACCGGGCGCATCGCTACCTGACTTGTAACCGGACGAAACTGCCATGATTAGCTGCCGCTCAGCGCTCGCGCGGTTCTCCGGGGCGCAGCTCACCCAGCGTGTGGTGCGCCGCAGCCTACACTCGGTACCCGAGATCGAGTTCGAGAAGGGCGCGGGCGTGCCCGGGCTGCTCTCGCCGCGCGGGCTCGACGTCGCCTGGTTCGAGTACCAGCAGCACCTGGTTGATCGCGTGAACGCGCTCACGCGCGACGCGCCGACGTACCAGCAGGCAACAACGATGTTCGACGTGATGACGCAGGCGCTGGCCGCCGGCCCGGACCGGGCGTCGCGCGACATCGCCTTCTACGCCTCGCAGGCCTACAACAACGAGTTCTTCTTCCGGTCGCTGCGCCCGTCCGCCAACCCGGCGGCCGAAATCAGCCGCCGTGCGCCCACGGATGCCGAGGAGTTTGCCGCCGACGTCGCCAACGTCCCCGCGGCGCCCGCGGCCGCGCTGGACGCCATGGTCCAGGCCCCGTACACCATCGACCCGGCGCGCATGCTCAGCGATCGCATCGCCGACTCGTTTGACTCGCCGCTGGCGCTGCGCGAGCTGCTCGTCAACCGCGCTGACGCCATTTTTGGCAATGGCTACGTCTGGCTCATCTACCACGACACGTCGCTGTCGCTGGTCAACACGTACAACTGGGCGTCGCCGCACGCCAGCCAGGACGCTCGCGAGGGCGCCAACTCGTACGAGGACCTGGTCAACATCCAGAACAAAGTCCTGTCCTTCCAGCCCATTCTATGTGTGAACGCGTGGCAGCACGTCTACCTCCACGACTACGGCGTGGCCGGCAAGCGGCACTACCTGCGCAACCTGTTTGACTGCCTGAACTGGGAAATGGCCGGCAAGCGGCTGAGCGCGGCCAAGGTGAGTCACTCGCGGTTCAACTTTTAGAACATTTAGTCGGTCAAACACGCCCAACCAGGTTGAGCTGAACCGACCCAGGCGAGCCGACCGAGGCTGAACCAAGACAGCTCGCTGGCTGCGTCCAGACTGCCACGAGCTGGGCTGCCAAATTGTCCCCCGGAACTGTTTTTTAACTGTGTTGTTGACTTGTTCGTCAACTGTGTTGTATATAGAGAGCCCTCCCCAAAGGGCCGCTGTACCTAGTCGTAACTTTTGCATAAACTGATCTGCGCTACGCTGCCGAGCTGCTTGGCGAAGGCATCCTGCGTGGAGGCTGCATGCACAGCCCGTCACGTGTGCTCGCCTTATCGGGCATCTGCTGCATGCGAGGTCGAGAAAAATAAGTGGCTCTTGAATAGCCGCCAGGCCCTCACTCTGCTCACCGTGCCTAGGCTGGATGATTTCAGATAAGCTCGTCGAGGCAGAGTTGGCCGACGAGCCTATTGGCGACGCCAATAATTACCAGAAGCCACCGTTTTGGAAGCGGCTGCTGGGCAACGGCAATGTCGAGCCTGCCAAAGACCTACGCTCCCGGCACATCACCTTTCTGGCTCTGGGCGGCGCGATTGGCACGGGTGTGTTTTTCGCCATTGGCGGCACCGTGGCCGAAGCCGGGCCGGGTGGCGCGCTTGTCATTTATGGCATCACCGGCATCTTCGTGATCTCGGTTGTGATCTGCCTGTGCGAGATGACCTGCTATCTGCCGCACACCGGCGCCTTCCAGCACTTTGGCTCGCGCTTCGTGGACAACTCGTTCGGCTTTGCTCTGGGCATTAACTACTATTTGCAGTGGGCGTTCTCGATCCCTTCCGAGGTCTCTGCGGCAACCATGGTGATCAAGTACTGGAAGCAGGACACGCCGTCCTGGGTCTGGTGCTTTGTGTGCATCTTCCCCATCTTCTTTATCCAGTTGCTCAACGTTCGAGTGTACGGTGAGGTGGAATACTGGTCGGCCATCATCAAGGTCCTGCTGGTCGTTGTATTTATTATTGTTGGGCTGCTCTTTGATTGGGGAGCCGTGCCTTCGGCCGTAGCGCCAAGCCCGGGCCTCTCGAACTTTACTTCGGAGCTGTCGTTCCTTGGCGGGTTCTCCGGGCTGTTTGCTAGCGGCTATGCCTTTTACTCCTTTGGTGGAACCGAGCTTGTTGCTCTCGCTGCAGGCGAAACCAAAAAACCTTGGAAAACCGTGCCAAAGGCCGCCAAGACCACGTTTGTCCGCATCATTTTGTTCATGATCATGATGGTTTTGGTCATTGGCTTGTGTGTGAATGCTACCGATTCTCGTCTCGTGGACGCGTCGAGCAACAGCGACGTCTCTATCTCGCCCATCACCCTTGTGTTCGAGATGGCAGGTTTCCGGGCGGCCCGGCACCTTGTGAATGCCATTCTGCTTGTGGCCATCTTGTCATCAATCAATGCATGTTTTTATGCAGCCACCCGAATGCTGATGGCCATGGCTCGCCAGCGCCAGTTCTTCCCTGTCTTTGCCTGGACAACCAAGCAGGGTGTTCCGCTGGCTGCGGAGCTTCTAACCCTGGGCATATCTTGCTGCGTATTTCTCACTACAATTTGGGGAGATGGCGTAGTATTCACCTGGTTTGTGAACCTTTGTTCAGCCTCGGCCATTATCACCTGGATGTCAGTCGGTGTTATGTCCATTCGGTTTCGCCTGGCGCTGCGAGCTCAAGGGATCCCCGAGTCCGATCTCCCCATGAAGCAGTGGTTTTTCCCTCTCCTTCCTCTATTGTGCATCGTTATTGGCGGGTTCCTCTTTGCTGGCATGGGTTATTCGTCGGTTAAGGAAGAGCCCTTCAACTGGCGGAATCCTTTTGGAACCTTCTTGGGCGTCATCGTCCTGATCGTGTGCTATGTCGGGTGGAAACTCACGCATTGGAAGACAGACAAGTTCCACAGCCACAAAAACTTGGACGTAACTACCGGAGCAGTGTGGCTGCCTGGCGAGGGTAAAGGGATCATGGAGGCCGAAAAGACGCGGGCCTACGAGAAGCGAGTGACGCGCAAAGACAATTCAGTGTATTGGAAATTCAGATGGTACTATTACTGGGCAACGGACTATTTTGAGGCACGCAAGCAGCATAAGCTAGCTCAGAAGCGCGTCACCAACCTCGACTCAACAAGCGAAGGCAGCGACCTGGACAAGACCGCGTATGTCGAAGAAACCAACGCCGGGAGTCACCATTTTCAAATAGCAACCAGCATGTGAATGCAACGTAGCCCACAGATCATGTCCTTATAAACTACTTGACACTTAACAAGCAGAAAACAAGTGAGAGCAATGCCAATGGTCTGCTAGCTGTCTTTCCGCCAAATGTCGCTGGACCTCCGAGGGGTGATGCGGTACGTAGCCCGGGGCAGGTCAGGCTGCGGCGGATGAGAGAGCAGACGGTAGTAGGCTTTGGCCCGGACAAAGCCGAATAAATAGTTGGCAATAAACAGGACGAGAATGAGAAACCCCGCCAGGAGCACGAGCGTCCGCGCAGAAAGCGGCTCGAAGAAATGATTTGCGATCTCGGCCAGAGCACCCGCGTATGCACGGAGCTGCTTGACGTCGCTGGCGTCGCTAGCCATGCAGGCCTCAAGCTGGAGGCAGTAGTCGCGCAGCGCCGGGCGCTCGCTGACCGCGTGGCACATGTTTTCGACGTATAGGTAGGAGCACTTGTCTGCCTCGGTCCGCAGACTCTTGGCCACGTCGCGCTTGAGCTCGCGCAGCACCCACCAGGCAAGCAGCAGCACGCCGGCGTTGAAGGCCAGCTGCAGGTACGTGCTCAGCATGTAAGGCAGGTTGTGGTGCCACGGAGCCGGAATGGGCATATCCAGCTCATAGGCGTGGTTCGTGTGGGGCCCGTCGGCGCCAAGTGCCCGGTGGGCGCCCATTCGCGTGGGCGAGAGCACGGATGGCGCCAGCGCCTGGGCTGTTGCGTCCGCTGCGCCCGCTGCAGGCTCATGCAGGTCCGAATTGCCCGGACTGGCCGGCTCTGCGCGCCCGCTCACGGCGGACTTTGACGACGCTCGAGAGTGCTCTGCCGGCGGCTCAGGCACGCTCTGATCGTCCACAGCGTCGCCCATGGTGATGTCGGGCCCCGGATCGCTGCTCGGGCCTGCCGCGTCGTCTGCCATGGACACGTCGCCGTCGCCAACGCCGCCGCCGCGCGCCGCCCCACCCTCGCCGGGACCGTACGGCTCCGGTGACTCCTCTAGGCTCCGGATTGCCGAGTGAAAGGCCCGGAACTCGAGCGTGTCCGCGGTCGCGGGAATCGATCGTCGGATGCCATCGAGCCTGAAGGGATCCATGCAAGTGACTAAGGTGGGAAGGCCACAGAGGTGTTTGTAAATATGTTTGTAAATATGTTCGGAGATACAGTCCGCACAGTGAGAGCCGCCAGGTGAAAGCCGCAAGTTGGCGGCCACAGCCACAAGCGGACGGAAGGGGTAGTTGACCGATTAGAAATAACGATAAATAGGTGTATAAAACATGGCGGGCGCGCTACGCGCGGTGCGAGACTCGAGCCCAAAAACTGCCCATCTGAAAGGACACTCTCTATATGGGCGCGTTTTTCCGTCGGTACTCGCGGCCGTGCTGGGTGTACTGGTCGATGCGCTCGGGGAAGCCCTTGAGCGAGCGGGCATACGTGGCTACCGAGTGCGCAATTAGCCGCGTGTTGATGCTCCACGCCTCGTAGTCCAGGTTGTCGAGCGTGTCGCACGCCTGGTGGTAGCAGGGGTCGTACTGCTCGCCGGCAGAGCCACCGAACTGCGCTTGCTGCTTCTTGGTCTTGCGCTCTTCGGCGCCGGCGTCGATGCCGCTCGCCGGTATGCCGATCTCGATGAAGCCGACGTAGTCGCTGCGGCCATCAAACGGCTGCGTCGTGTAGTTGAGGCCGTGATCCAGGTAGTAGTCGATGTACAGGTCGCGTAGGGCCCCCGAGCCCGCGGGGTTCTCAGCGTCGTCCGAGTCGTACACTTCGAACACATAGTTGGGAGATGCCATCATATCGTAGTCCATGAACAGACGGATCTTTTTTGCCTCCGACGGCGGAATGTTCTCCGTGTAGTAGATGGAGCCTATCAGCCCCTCTTCCTCGGCGGACCACCAGGCGAAGCGGACCGTGTTGGCCACCTCGAAGTGGGCGAGCTGCTTGGCGACCTCCAGCAGCGAGACGGCGCCGCTGCCGTTGTCGTTGATGCCCGGGCCCGCGGCGACTGAGTCGGAGTGGCCACCTAACATCACCACGTTATTCGGATCCCCGCCAACCGTCTCGGCAATGATGTTCACAGTGTCTACTGCGTCCACCTTGGCGTCGACCCAGAGCTCGACGGTGATCGGCCCAGCCGCCATTGCGCGCTCGGCAAACTCGCGGTCAACGGCGACAGTGGCGACCTGATGCTCGAGCGGCAGGGCCAGCGTACCCGCGAGCAGCTCATCGTCCTCCTGCTCGGGATCGTACACAAGCAGAGCCTTGGCGCCCAGCAGGCCGGCGAACTCGGACTTTTCACCAAACGAGCACTTGCCGCGCCGCACTAGCGCAATCTTGTTCTCGGCGCCCTTATACTCCGAGCCGAGGCAGCCGAACCCAGGAATGGCCACGACCTCGGCCTCGACGGCGCCGTCTGAGGCCGGCGTCAGCTTGAGCGGCTGCGCGAGCACCGCGCGGCCGCTGGGCGCCTCTGTCACGGAGTAGTTCGCCACGCGGCCCACAACCGCCGTGAACGACTCCGCCGACACCTTGTAGTACCCGTCAAGGCCCTCGAGCGTGTTGCGAATGTGCTGGACCGTCGCACGGTGGCCGGCCGAGCCGATCACCCGCGTCGGGTGGCCGAACTCGTCGATCGACTCGTCTGCAAACTGCGACAAGCGCTTGATCTCGGCCTGCAGGTTCTCCGTGTCGATCCGGTCCTGCAGCGCCTGCGTGTCCACAAGCCGCGAGTCGCCTCCGCTCCCGCCGTGGCCGTCGCCGCCGTCGCCGCCGTCGCTGCCAGCGTCGTTGCCAGGGCGGCCACCGAGGGCGGCCGGCTCGTCTGCAAACCCCGCGAGCGGCGCCTCGTACGAGCCCAGCAGCTCGAGTTCCAGGCGGTCAAGCGGCGGAATGTGCAGCGCGGAGCCCACTGCGGCAAGCGCGAGCGGGCTGAGTACCCAGAATGGCTTCAATTGCATGGCCAGGGAGTATGAATTCCGCTGGCTCTTTTGATGGGTGTGGGTGGGATCAGGTGAAGTTCAAGGTGCAGCTGCAACAGCGCCGCTTGGGAGGAAACGGGCGTGCAGGCAGGCAGGCAGGCAGGCAGCCTGCTGGTCGCGTGAGCCCCTCACGTGCACACCCACGTCGAGCACAGCGCACAATGCACGCTAAGCGACAGTGTCTTGTCCCGTGTCTTGTCCCGTGTCGCAGGACCCAGCCCAGCTTGTCTCTCCGCCCCGCTCCGCCCCGCACCACAATGGCCGTCGTCCACCGCACGTGGGCGCGCACGTACAGTTCGCGGCCGGCGCGGTTTGTCCAGCCCGAAACCATTGAGCAGGTGCAGCAGCTCGTGCGCGCCGCGGCCGCCGCGCGCGCCACGCTCACCGTGGTCGGCGCCGCGCACTCGCCGTCGATCCTCACCATGACGGCCGGCTGGCTCGTGAACCTGGACCGGCTCAACCGCGTGCTGCACGTGCGCCGCGGCCCGCGCTACTCGGAGGTGACGGTGCAGGCCGGCATGCGCATCCACGAGCTCAACGCGCAGCTGGCCGCCGCCGGCCTGGCCCTGCAGAGCCTGGGCTCCATCTCGGACCAGTCCGTCGCCGGCATCATCTCCACGGGCACGCACGGCTCGTCCGCGTACCACGGGCTGGTCTCCGAGCAGATCGTCGACCTGACGCTCGTGACGGCGGAGGGCGGCCTCGTCACCTGCTCCGACACGCAGAACCCGCAGCTGTTCCGGGCCGCGCTACTTTCGCTCGGCAAGTTCGGCATCATCGTCAAGGCCACGCTGCGCGTGGTCCCGGCCTTCAACCTTGCCAGCTCGCAGGAGGTCGTCTCCTTTGACGACTTTGTCGACTCCATGTGGCCCACCTTCTTCACCTCGGCCGAGTTCCACCGCGTGTGGTGGTACCCTTACGCGGGCAAGTGCGTGGTCTGGCGCGCCAACAAGACGGACGCGCCGGCCCAGCGCCCGCCGCGCTCCTTCTACGGCACGTGGGCTGGCCGCCTGCTCTACCAGAGCCTGCTGTGGCTGGCCGTCAAGGTGCGTCCGCAGTGGACGCCCTGGGTCGAGCGCTGGCTGTTCCGCAACCAGTTCGACGCGGCCCAGACGGTGCGCACTGTCGCCCGCAGCGACCGCGCCATCAACATTGACGTGCTCTACAGCCAGTTCGTCAACGAGTGGGCCCTCCCGCTCGAGAACGGGCCGCGTGTGCTGCGCGAGCTCGAGCGCGAGATCAACAAGCGCGAGTTCTACGTGCATGCCCCGTTCGAGATCCGGGCCGCCAACCACGCCGTCCCCGAGCACGTCGATCTGAGCGGCGCGGGCGACGCCACAGTGGCCGGCGTGGCCGGCGTCGGGGCTGTGCTGGGCAACAGCTCGCGGCCCTACCTTGACAGTGCGCCCCGGGCGCCGTACGCGCCGCCGGCGGAGCTCACGTACGCCAGCCTCACGCTGCACCTCAACGCCACGGTCTACCGGCCGTTTTACTCCGAGTCGGACCCCACGGCTTGGTACACCACCTTCGAGCGGGTGTGCAGCGCCGCAGGTGGCCGGCCACACTGGGCTAAGAACTTTTTGGGCACGCGCAAGGACTCGGACGCCACGGGTTACCACATGCGCGGCATCCGCGACCAGGTTCGCGGCTGGTATGGTGACGACCTGGTGGCGTGGAAGAAACTGCGCCGCGAGTACGACCCCGATGGCGTATTCTGGGGCAACCGTGAGTGGCTTGACATCAACGGGCTGCTGGACTAGCGCGTGCAGCAGCAACCTCGTGCCGTTGCGCCGCCGCGGGCGCTGCTTACCCGTATGGGCTTACTTATGCAGAACAGATTAAGCACCGTGGCAACGAGCAGGACTTGTGCGCACAAAAGTGTAGCAGGGCCTGTCCAAATAAGCCGTCTGAAACAAGTTTGTTACAGAGACGGAGCCACATGACAGAATGACAGCGTGTATGTAACAGAATAAAACAGAACAAAAAACAGAGAATAGAAATAAATCAAAATAAAATAATAATTAAATAATGGGAGCGACCTCATTTGACAACTACCCGACGCGACACGTCACGGAACGATGCGGGCCCACGCAGGAAGCAGCTCGCCCGAGGCTGCCTCGCGGTACGTCGCGGGCACCCACAGCACGACCTGCTTGTCGTCGCCGGCCGTGGCAATCATGCGCCGGTCGGGGCACCACTTGGCCGTGTTCACGCCTGCGGTGTGTGCGCGCAGCTCCACCACAAGCTCTCCCGAGCGCCAGTTGAACACACGGGCCACACCGTCCTCGCTGCCCGTGAGCGCATACTTGTCGAACGGCCCGCCGAACGACGACCGGATCGAGTTTTCCCGCTGCACGGGCCCCGCGAACTCGCGGAAAAACTGCGGACCTTCTTCGAAAATGTCCCACACGCGGATGCCCTTGGGGTCCACGTTCATGAGAAAGTGCCGCGAGTCACTGGCCACCGTGAGCGACGTGAGCTGCAGATCGTTGATGTGAATCTCGTCTGCCGTGGCCCACGTTTCCAAGTCGATGATAAACAGCTTCTGGTCCGTCCTCTGCTTTACTGACAGCACCGCCAGTTTCCGCCCGTCGTCAAACACGCACAGGCTCATAACCCGAATGCCGCTATGCTGCCACACTCGTGCGCCGTCCCGGCTTAACACGGTGAGCTGCCCATCGAGGCTGCCGCTCACAAACTGATTGCCGCCGGGGAGCCAGGTAACCGCCCCAATGGGCCGGTCGGCGACACTAGCACCCTTTTCGTAGCCGCGCACAGACACAGTCCGCCGGCCCTCCCCAGCATTCCAAAGGTTCACGTAGCCATCTTCGCCTCCTGTGGCGAGCAAAGCGTCGTCCGGCGACCACTCAAGTGTCTGGATGCCCTTCTTGTGGAATGATTCGTCACGGTGCACAAGCTCGAGCGTCGCAGTGTCCCAGATGGAAAGCTCGCCATTCTTGGTGCCCGTCGCCAAAAACTGGCCGTTGTGGGAGAACGCCAAGTCCCACACCTCGTCTCCGTGAAGAAGCGGACCCTTGGGGTGCGCCCTAAGGGGAAAATCGTCACTGGTAGCCATAGTTGGCGTGAGCAATGACTCGGCGAAAACGTCCTCAGGCTTGTTACACCAATACTTTGAAGCCATCACCGTCTCCAGCCGTGCGTAGTTGAAAAGCAGAGCGAGGTAGTAGTCCGGCACAAGGGCAGCACCCGATATGTGCGTCGCTATGCTCTCCCACAACTGCCGCCGCGGCGGGAGGGCTGCGGACTTGACATCAAAAAGCGCCAGGGCCACCTCGTCGCGATGGCCAGAGTCGGCAGCAAAGCGGCGGGCCAGTGCCACGGCGCGGGCGCGGTCGGCTTCCGCGGCCGCGCCGGCCAAAATCTCGTGGATGGCATGGACCAAAATAATAAATAATGCCTCTCTCTGCTCGGCCGGCGAGTCAAAAAGTCCGATACTATTGCAGTCTGACAGCAGCGACGCCTTGGTGAGTACGACCGGCGTGGCCTGGGCCACCGCCTCGAGCGAGCGCTCCCAGTTGCCGGCAAGTATGTTCTCGCGCAAAATGCGGGTCTCCGGCGACTCAAGGTTCACATGCAAGTGCTCGCCCAGGCGGCGAGACAGATCTTCGTATCCGAGGGCGGCCAAGCCATGGACAATGGCTATATGGGTGTCCTGGCGCAGCGGCGTGTGCGGGGCCGGCCGGGGCAACAAACTGGGCCGCTGCCGAGGGGCGAGGCTATGTGACCGCAGGCCCCTGCCATTGGCAGCGGCGGCGGCAGCTGCGGTGAGCGAGCCTAGCGGAGCGTTGTCAAGGTCGGCAAGACCCGGACCGGAGCCGGACGGCGTGGCTCGCGCAGCGGAAGATAGACTAGCTGCCGGGGCCGCAGGCGTGGCGGCCGCGGCCGCGGCAGCCGGCGACACGTGCATGCGCTGCTGGAACTGGGAGGCTTTGAGCAGCAGGCCAGTCAAGTATGAGTCGGGCACGGCAACCTCGGCGCCTATAACGAGCTGCAGGGTGTTGACGAGGTCCTGCCGCGGCACGATGGGCAGATCGGCCGGGTCCGGGTCCCTTTCCACGAGGTACCACGTGTAGAACGACAGCGGGCGGGTCGGTCCGGGGCTGTTTCCGGGGAACAAGCCGGGCCGGATGCCGGGCGTCGTTGTCGCTGCACCGCTGTCGCTTCCGCTCGCGGGCTGGCCGGCGGCGGCGGCCGGCGCCACGCCCGGGGCGAGGTACGCGCGCAGCACCTCGGTGGCCTCCACGCGCTCGCGGCGCGCCAGAGCGTCCCAGAACCACTGCTCGGCGACAAACGTCATGGCCGCCGAGTGCAGGGCCGCCGACGCCGCGGCCGCGAGGGACGGTGGCGCGGCAGCAGCGGCAGCGCCAGCGGCAGTGCCAGCGGCAGCGCCAGCAGGCGGATCCGTAAGCGACGAGCTGCGCGAGCTCGAGCGCCCGCCGTCGGCCGCCTCGAGGGCATCCTGGGCGGCCTGGCCGATTTCGGCGAGGCTCGCGCAGGCGTCGGCCCAGCGTGAGGCAAGAATGGCGTCGCGGGCGTCGCGAAACTGCGGCGCCTCGGCCTGCAGGCCCGAGAGCTGCTCGAGCTCGAGGCGGAACGGCTCTGCGTCGTCAAGCAGGGCCATGGCGGCCAGCAGGATGCGCGTGACCTCGGTGGGGTCCAGGCCGTACTGGACAAAGATGTCGGGCGGCCCGTGAGCGGCGGCCGTGTCTGGCAGGGCATTGCCTGGCACGGCATTGTCTGCTGGGGTACTGTCTGCTGGGGCGCTGTCTGCCGGGGCGCCGTCTGCTGGGGCGCTATCTGTTGGGGCGCTATCTGCCGGGCTGCCGTGCGGGGCCAATTGCGGCGACGCGGCAGCGCCACGGGCGCGGCGCTTGAGCCGCGGCTGTGCCTCCGCTGCTCCGGCGCCGGAGGAGTTCATTCGTCGTTTGCGCGTCGTGTCTGCGGCCGGCCAGAGGAGGGGGCGAGTCGGAGGGCAGGCCTGTGGCGGCGGGCAGGACAGGTGGTGGCCTCCCAGCAGCCCTGCCTGCTACTCACTGCTGACCCTGCGGGTGGGAGGGGGAGAGCAGGCGCTTGGGAGGCCGCTGGCAGACAGCGAAAGACACAGAGCAGCCGAGTTTAGGGCGACGTATTAGTTAGAGCGGTCTATTAAAAATGCATATATTACAGGCAGCCCCGGACGGGCGCGCTCCGGGGGCAATGTTTTGTAGGGCTCGGCCTGGCCGACTGGTTGGCGGTCTGGCTGATCGTGTCAGGTTGGCCAGCTGGCCGGCTGGCCAGTGGGCACCAGGCTACCAGCAGCAGCAGCCCTTCTTTGTGCTGGCGTCCTCGGCGGGTGGCGGCGCCGCCTTGGCCGGCGCGGTGCGGTGCCGCGAGCCGGACGTGCCCGTGGGCGCCTGCTGCGCAGTGTGCTGGCGCTTCGAGGCCACGCGTGCCGGCGCTGCCAGGCG
>JAKTUW010000128.1:0-17087 GCA_030556915.1 Wickerhamiella qilinensis
GCCGGCGCCGCCGGCGCAAACGCCCCGGCGCTGCCGCCCAAGCGCAGCGACCGCAGCGTCGTCTGGGACGACGAGGCGCCCGGCGCAGCCGCCGTGTCCAGCCGGTCCTCGCTCGACGCCGATCAGTGGGTCGACTGGAGCGACGACGACGACGGCGACACAGAGAGCCACCTGTTCAGCTCCGGCGACGAGGCGCCCAGCCGCCCGCGCTCGCCCGCGGCGGCTGGGCCCCGCACGCCGCTGTCTGCGCGCGACTACTACGTCCAGTTCGCTCCCAAGTACGGGGACGACTCGGAGCCCTCGGCGTTCCCTATCTACGAGGACGACGACGGCTACGCCTCTCAAACGATTCTGTCGCGGACGTCGTCGCTGGTGTTCCGGCCTATTTACGAAGAGGACGAGTAGCCCCCCGCCCCTGCTTCGCGCAGCTGCACTCTCACACCGCTCCAGCCCGCCGCTGCCGTGGGCCGCCGTTAAGCATGACGGCTGCGCCGCCGCTTCTCGCTTTTTGCTTTTCGCTTTTTGCTTTTTGCTTTTTGCTTCTAGTGTGTTTTGCCCGGGCCGCTAATTTATTCGCTATTTAACCGTGCCATAGACTTGTATTCGTTTTCTTTTGCCCGCAGTGCTGCCCTCACTTACTTAGTTGCCAGCTTTGCCTGCGCTGCTCGCGCCAGCCCCGGCCGCTCCGATCTGCACGCACGTTTCAATTGTGCATTGCATGCATGCAAATTTCCCACGGCCGCGAGCCTGCAGAGGCAATAAGGGCCCGAAGCACTGCCGGCAGCCTTAGCAGCGAAGCAAAACGTCTCTGAACGCAGAAATACAACCAGTGCGCGCACTGCACTCCAGCAGCCAATCGGCCCGGAAAGCCAGGAAGGCTCGGCTCCGGCGCGGCCCCGGCGCTCAGCGCTCGGCGGTCTTTGCTGGCTGGCCTGCTTCTAGACAGGCCCAAGTGGCTCACTGCTCCTACATGGCCCTGCCGCCGAGTGCTGCAGCTCCCAGGTAAATGAGATAGCCAAGATGTATCAGATAAAGAAAACAGGCCACCAGCGGCCCACAGCACGCTGCGCCGCTGCCCTCCCCCGGCTGCTGGTACCACTCGACAGGGCCTCATCCAGCACGTGGAGCAGATCCGGCTGCACCAGGGCAAGGGCCGGTAAGGGCAGCAGGCAGCGTGCATGCGGCAAGGCACCACCTTCAGCGCATGCTTTCCTCCCAGTCCCACGGGTTTGAATTTGGCTGACGCGCGCGCGCGCTCTTTGCCCCCAGCCCAGCCCTGCCCAGCTCGGGGCAGCCCAGCTATCGAGATGCCGCAGCGCGGCCCGTGCGGCGGGCAGAACAGGCAGGGTTGGAAAGGCTGCAGAGGCCAGACAGACGGCCACGTGCGCCCGGGAAGCGCCCCGCGACACGCTGCGACACGCCGCGACACGCCGCTATGGCGTCGCCCAATTCTTCCGCACCGCAGGCCGCCAGCTGAAATTTCTCATGTATGTCGCCCCCGGACACGCAGGCCCAACTGGCTCTTCCGGCCATGCGGACTCGCCCACGTGTGGCTCTCGCATTGCATGCAGCTGCAGCGCCCGCCAGTCCGCTCTCCCACCCGCATCGCTCCCCTGTCCTGTGCCGGGGGAGCCTTCCCCCCACACGAGCGCCCCAAGATCTATATAAGCGCTGGCCGCCCCGCCCCGCCCGACGCGGATCTGAGCACCAACAAGCATGTCGGCGGTCCAGCGGTACTTCAATATGGTGGCGTCGGAGACGGCGTGGGGCCCCAAACCGGCGGCGGCCCCCGCATACGCCGGGTCGCCCTCGCACTACGCCGAGTCGCACACCCCGTTTTCGGACTCGCCCGAGCTGGCCGCGTCGCAAAAGAACGGCAAGGTTGAGACACAGCATTACAACGTCGAAGTCGAGCCCGTCGCGCCGCGCACCAAGAAGCTCGGCATGTACTGGACGCTCGTAGCCACGGGAACGGGGCTGTTTTCCGACGGCTACGTCAACAACGCCGTGGGCTTCTTCAACACTATGATCAAGCAGATCTACGGCGCCGACGAATACAGCAAGTCGAACGCCATGTCGAACATCAGTGCCATCACGTTCGTCGGCACCGTCGTGGGAATGCTGTTTTTCGGCTTCTTTTCCGACCACAAGTCGCGCAAACTCGGCATGCTGATCTCCACCGTCATCCTGATCGTGTTCCAAATCCTGCTGGCCGGCGCGTGGGGAAAAGGTATGCCCAAAAACCCGCAGGGAATGTTTGCCCAGATCACGGTTTATCGGGCCATTCTCGGTATCGGTATTGGCGGCGAGTATCCGGCGGGCTCTGTAGCCACGGCCGAGGCGTCCCAGGTTCTGGACCACGGCAGCCGCAACCGTTGGTTCGTCATTTTTACCAACTACATGATCGACTCGGGTTACGTTGCCTCCGCCATGGTTGCGTGGCTGCTCCTATACATTTGCGGCGTCGGCCACAAGGCTGATTCGGTGCACGGCCTGCAGACGGCGTGGCGCCTGCTGTTTGGCCTGGGCGCTATCCCGCCCATGCTGCTGATGTACCTGCGGCTCAAGTTTGAGGAGAACGAACAGTTCAAGCGCAACAACCTCAAGCGCACCAGGACACCATACCTGCTTATTCTCAGGCACTACGGCCCCCGCCTCGTTGTCGTATCGCTAATCTGGTTCTTGTACGACTTTCTGGCCTATTCGTGGGGTATTTACTCGTCGCAGATCCTGCAAATGGTTGTCCATGATGGCGACCTGCACAAGACATTTGGCTGGACTGTACTTTTCAATGTGTTCTACATCCCTGGCGCGTTCCTGGGTGCGTTTGCTGCGGACTATTTTGGGCCGCGCCTGACGCTGCTCGTGGGTACGCTGCTCCAGGGCATTGTCGGGTTCATCATGTGCTCTCAGTACGACCAGCTGGTCAAGACCACGGCCGGCTTTGTTGTCGCGTACGGGTGCTTCATTGCCCTGGGCGAGTTTGGCCCTGGCGATAATATTGGTCTGATTGCGTCCAAAACGTCGCCGTCGGCCATTCGCGGGCGGTACTACGGCATTGCTGCCGCGGTGGGCAAGATCGGCGCGTTCGCAGGCGGGTACGCGTTCCCCGCCATTGCCAAGAAGTATGGGGGCCTGGACAAGCAGCAGGGCCAGACGACGCTGCTGTATGTGTCGTCGGCGCTGTGCGTGTTCTCGGCGCTGCTGGCGCTGCTGCTGCCGCCGCTGACGCAGAGCGCCGTCAACGCGGAGGACGTCAAGTTCCGCCGCTATCTCGAGGAGCACGGCTTCGACACGTCGACGCTGGGCGACGGCACGGTGCCGGCGCTGCCGCACGAGACGGCGCTGCCGCACGAGACGGCGCTGCCGCACGAGACGGCGCTGCCGCACGAGACGGCGCTGCCGCACGAGACGGCGCTGCCGCACGAGACGGCGCTGCCGCACGAGACGGAGCTGCCGCCGTACGAGAAGCATGTCTAATATTTAATGTGTGCGCATAATGTAGATTAGCCGCGTACGTACAGAACGTTTTGCCATATTTTGCGCTGCCGGGTTGGGCTGTCAAGCTGGGCCGCCAAGCGCCGCCAAGCGCCGCCAAGCCAGGGTTTCAGTGATTCTTTGCAGGGGATTTGAGCGAGATTTGACGGGCGCGGAGCGACGGGTTGCGTGAAACCGGGATGGTTCTGAGCGAGATTCTGGGTCTGCGCGGTGCGGGCGCAATTGAAAGCACCCAAGCGTGGCTGGCGTGGCTGGCGCGCGCCGCGAGCGGCTGCCGGCCCTCCAGGCTTATCGCCTGCTCCCGCGCGACGCCGCAGGCCGCCGGCGTCGCGCGTAAGCGTGCAGCAGAGCACGGCCCAGACCGCTGCAGGTTCAGTCAGCCCGCAGGCGCGCTTGTCAGCGGCCAGCCGGCTGGGGCCTTCGCAAAGGCTCTGGAAGGTGAGCGGCGCGTGCGCTTGCCCACGTGACCCCGGCCTGGCCGGACCTTAAATATGGGAGCAACGCCAGCGTTCAGCCCCATCTTTGTTACAAAGACAAGCACAGACACACCAATCGCCCGAAAAATGCACAATCTACAGTCCGCCGCCGAAGTCAAGGAGCTCATTGCCAAGCCCGCCGCCGTCGTAAAGTTCTCGGCCGAGTGGTGCGGGCCCTGCCGCGCCGTCGCGCCCACCGTTGACAAGCTCGCCCAGGCCCACCCGGACGTTGCTGCCGGCGAGGTCGACATCGACAAGCTGAGCGACGTCGCCCGCGAGTACGGTATTTCCGCCGTGCCGACCTTCCTGTTTTTCGAGGGCGGCCAGGTCGTCAAGACCGTGCGCGGCGCCGACGTGGCCTCTGTCAAGCAGGGCTTTGAGAGCCTGGGCAAGAAATAAGCGGCGCCCAACGCACACCGTCCGGCAGTAAGTAATTCAAAGTAACGATTAGCAATTCATTACGTTTAAAACGGCCCGGCTACAGTGTAAGGTATGGCGGACTGCGCCTTTGCACGCTCTTGCCAGCTTTTGCGAGCTCTTGCCAGCTTTTGCCAGCTGGAGCTCGGGACATGTGACTGGCTACAGCTGGCTTGCTCGGGCTCGCGCAGAGGCTGCTGGCGGGCACGCAATGGGGCGTCAGCTGCGCCGCTGCCGGTCTCTTTGCTATTTACTCACTAAAAATATTCTTCTTTCAGTATAACTGCTATGCTCGCTCACCGTTTGCTCGGGTTGTTTGCGCGTGGTGCCGCGTTTCATTGGCCCGCCGCTGCTTGGTAAGGTAAGAGGGGAGGGAGGGGTTCCTGGCGCTGGGCGATTCGAAGTGGGGATGGTGTGTCCTGGTCGGTGTGTCCTGTGGCAGGTTGCTCTACATCGAACTATGCTCTTGCAGCCGGGTCGTGCAGGTCGCGTCAATGCAACGGTGGCATCCGGTTCTTGCATGTGCAAGGATACCAAACCGCCTATGCGCATTGATTGACTCGGTGCCGGGTAAACCGGCCAGGCTGTTGATGTCGTTGACTCACTTGCAGCCTTGGGAGTCACGGATATCCGCCACTTCATTGAGAAACAGGCCTGCTCTCATCCGATCAAAAGGAAACCTGGTGATCACGGAGAATCGACGAGGACCCATGGAATTGTGAAAGTGCCTCAATAAGTCGGATGCACTAGCACAAGCAAGAATACACCGGCAACGGCAATGGGAGCTTGGAATGAAGGAAGTGATTATACACTACACATGAGCAAATAGAGAAAGCACACGGCTGTCCTCTTATCTTGTCAACTCTAGAAATCAGTGAGGCACATTGCGGCGCAATTGATGCAAAAAACAATCACGATAGCCAAGTTTTGAAGATGCGTGCCGCGCCAGGTGGCAGAGGTCACGGTTAGGGTTGTAACACCGTTAGAGAGAAGGGAATATAAAGCGCGCCCACGCGCTGCGGCTGCCTCGAGCCATCACGTGACGGATCTGAAATTTCAGCTAGCGGTTTGCTGAAAATTTCAGCGCCAGCCCAGCCCAGCCCATCGCTGCGAGCTGCTGCTGACACACAGCGGGCTACTTTTTTTTTCCCACCCTCCACCGTAACAGCGACCATGGCTGGAGAAAACATCATCAAGCCCGACGCCCCCGCGGCGGCCGTGGACACCTCTAAATGGCCTCTGCTGGTCAAGAACTACGACAAGCTCGTTGCGCGCACCAACCACTACACGCCGATCCCCGCGGGCGCCACGCCGCTCACCCGCGACCTGCGCTCGTACATCTCGTCGGGCGTCATCAACCTGGACAAGCCGGCCAACCCGTCGTCGCACGAGGTGGTGGCGTGGATCAAGCGCATTCTGCGCGTCGAGAAAACCGGCCACTCCGGCACCCTCGACCCCAAAGTCACCGGCTGCCTCATTGTGTGCATTGACCGGGCCACCCGGCTCGTCAAGTCGCAGCAGGGCGCCGGCAAGGAGTACGTGTGCGTGCTGCGCCTGCACGAGGCGCTCAAGGACGAGAAGGAGCTGGCGCGCTCAATCGAGACGCTGACCGGCGCGCTGTTCCAGCGGCCGCCGCTGATCTCTGCCGTCAAGCGCCAGCTGCGCATCCGTACCATCTACGACTCCAACCTGCTCGAGTTCGACAACGACCGCCAGCTCGCCGTTTTCTGGGCGTCTTGCGAGGCAGGGACCTACATGCGTACCCTGTGCGTTCATCTGGGCATGCTGCTCGGCGTGGGGGGCCACATGCAGGAGCTGCGGCGCGTGCGCAGCGGCGCCCTCAACGAGAACGACGATATGGTCACGCTGCACGACATCCTGGACGCCCAGTGGGTCTACGACAACACCATGGACGAGAGCTACTTGCGTCGCTGCATTCGCCCCCTCGAGTCCCTGCTCACCGGCTACAAGCGCATCGTCGTCAAGGACTCGGCCGTCAACGCCGTGTGCTACGGCGCCAAGTTCATGATCCCCGGTCTGCTGCGCTACGAACAGAACATTGAAGTTAATGATGAGGTTGTCCTTATGACCACCAAGGGCGAGGCCATTGCTCTTGCCTATGCACAAATGTCAAGCGTCGACATGGCCACCTGCGACCACGGCGTTGTGGCCAAGATCAAGCGCTGTATCATGGAGCGCGACACTTACCCACGGAGGTGGGGCCTTGGCCCTGTTGCGCGCAAGAAGAAGCAGCTCAAGGCCGACGGCCAGCTCGACAAATACGGCCGTGCTAACGAGAATACCCCCTCTACCTGGAAGAACGAGTATGTCGAGTTTGATGGCCAATCTGGTGAGGCTTCGGCCGACCACTCTGCGCCATCAGCTGCTGGAGCTGCTACCATCACCTCTCAGGATGGTCCAAAAGAGGTTGTGGCAGACGTTTCCACCAATGGTGACGTTGAGATGACCGCTGTCGCCGAGCCGGAGGATGGCCTAGATCTCCAGGCCACGGAGAAGAAGGAAAAGAAGGAAAAGAAGGAGAAGAAGGAAAAGAAGGAGAAAAAGGAGAAGAAAGAGAAGAAGGACAAGAAGGAAAAGAAGCGCAAGTCTGAGGACGACGATGAGGAGTCGTCCACCAAAAAGGCTCGCAAAGCTTGAGCTACTTCCACGATTCCCCCAGCCCATGTATTGAGGCGTCAAACCTCATCATCTCTATTACGCCTGCGGGCGTCGGACCCTAATGAGTATTATTGGTTATCTTGTAAAGTATCCATTATTCTAAAAATTATTTTATATGATGTGATTAGGCCCACTTGCCCAGCAAGGCCATGAAGCCGGCGCCACCCACAACCGTGGCTAGGTGCCCCGACAGATGCCAGACGTTCCCGGTTCTCCGCAAATTGAAGACAAAATCACGGGCAAGCAGCTCGACAAATCCGGTGTAGAACAAAATTCCTGCGGACATGGCGTCTAGAACACCCGCAATCACTGTGGCACCATAGCTATTGTCTCGGTAGCTGGTGCGCACGCCAAGTCCAATGGCCACGGCAACAGGCGTGATCAGTGCGTACGCCATACAAAGGGGGTACTGCATCCACAGCTTATTTTTGGGGAAGGGAATCATCGATAGACGCGCACCCAGGCCGAGGCCCTCGAAGCATTGATGGAATACCAGCACAATGTAGAAGATTTTGTATTCCTCGCTGGTACCCAGAGTCAAACCAACCATCACGGAGTGGAAGAGAATGCCAAACTCCAGAACAAGGAATCCGCCAAACTGTGAATTGAAGTCACGCTCCACCCGGAGCATGGAATGCGTATCGTCTACCTCCTTAGCTTCCTTCATTTCCTCCGCCTTCGACTTGGCGCGGCCGCTGCTGGTGGTGCTTTGAGCATACTCTGTCTCTGGTACGTCATGCAGTGCTACCGACCCAGCATACCGGTGGTTGTTGGTGACGACTCCAGAAAAGTATTTGCGGGCGAAAAAGTCCAAGTAAATATCGACGATAAAGACCAGCATCGCCGAAGCCAGCATGATGGCCGGGCACCACGAGTACTCCGCCCAGGCACCCGTCTGGCCAACGCACGATTGCGGTCCAATCTCCGTATATGCCGGATCCATTAGGTGGATGAACGCAGTGGCAACAATGACGCCCGAGCCAAAGTTTTTGGCAACCTGATAGAGGACTTCTGGAACTTTGATCCAGTTGGCTCTCTTGGCGACAACAGGGAACAGGGTGACAATGGCAGAAGTGATAAACAGTACAAAGACAGCTGAGATGCGCCCGCCCAAATGCCCATTGTATGTGTTTTCTCCAAAGTATACCTCTGACAAGACGCAGGTTTTCCACGAGTTGGGCACGGACTCGTCCGTCAGATAGACCGTATCAGGGTCCCACTGTTTCCACCATGGGCTGGCATCTTTGTCTACGGGAGCGGGAGCTCCAGGCCCGCTATTATCAGAATCACTCATAGTACAAGTCTGTCAAGTTATCTGAGGCTTGTCGGTCTTTTGAAATCGCTTGCTAGGTGGTTAATATATATTGAAATATTCTGCATGTCTATATGCACCTAAGCGGCAGGTGCAGCAGCTGAGGGTGATGAGCTTGCAACTGCCATAGGGCACAAATCTCGAACCGCGTAAATAAACAGTGTCGTTTCCCAGTATGTGGCCGATATACGCCATAAATTTGGCTCAAGTTGAACCATAGCTCTTTATGTTTTTGTTTTTCTAGTTGGCATGGCATGCGAGTTGGCGAAGGGTACTTGGTGAGTACCCTGCGAGCTGCGGGCAGAGCAGAAAATTACTTCGATCTTGATAGCAGATGCCTGAGAAAGTGCAAAGAGAATTTATTCAGGAGATGCATGCACATATTGATTCAGCTAGATTCAGCCTTAAAAAGTAAATATAACTTCATGCCCAAGTTCGCCCTGCCGAATTCACGTTAAACGCAGGCAGCTCTCTTTGGCTGGGCATACCCTTCTATGCAAGCCTCCCAGCGCAGGGTACCAACTGTAACAAGTCTGATAGGGGAGTGACGCGCGCCAGAGCATCTCACAAGCCTTGAGCTGCAGTGCACCCCACTCGTGCAGATTGGATTTATCTGATTCGTTTAGCTCCCGCGATATGTACTATAAGAATAGTTTGATAATAGCAGCGGGATGTGGTAGTGCTCATCTGGGGGATTACTGATGTTGAAGACAACATCGACAAAGGGGAAGAACGCCTCGGACGGCGCACTGGGATTAAGGTAAGGCCCGGTCTCGAAGCGGATTTTGTGTGCTCCAGGCACCACGGAAGTCACAGCATTGGAAGTCCAATTGATAATGCGGCCGTCGCTATCGGTTGCGCCTGTAGCCACGCGCTGCTCTTTTCCGTCTACTAGCTTGGACAGCGTAACGGACACCCCATGAGCCGGGGTGCCTTTGACGGTGTCGAGAATATGACAGGTAATGTAATCGCGGGCCATCTCGAGCTGGTCCACCAGAGACTTGAGAAAGGACAGTACGGCCCAGTGTTGAATGTGATATGGGTCGAGCTCTGGTAATATCGAGGGTACGGGTTGGCGTGGGAGCCAGCCCGTAGTGAATGTGGGGAAAGCAGGGCAGCCTGGATATCGGAAAAAGTTATTTCTGCCTCCTGGAGCGTGGAACGTGGGGCCCTGATATTGTGCGCAAGACCTGCTTTGCAGTTCTGCTTTGTAGTTCTGAGCAAAACTCCAATGCACTCAGCGCGTACACTCTGAAATTAAATAGTCATAACTCATAAATATGTATATATATTCATATATATGCATGAACAGAAACGGACCGTATTAGGTGTATCATTACGACGTCCGCTGATCCCAGCGCATCTTGCGCATGACTTCGTCCAGGGCCCTGATGAGTTTTTCGACAACAGCATTGTCGTGGACCGGCACTTCATCAAGAGCAGAAATCTCGCTGTTCGGCCCAGAGTCTTGTTGCGTACCATTGCGTCTGGTCTCCACAGTTTGCAACTCTGGGGAGCGGCGGCTCGTGCCTCGCCAGCCGTGCTCACGGTGTAGGGACGAGGATGCCAGATTCCAGTCAAAGTTGTCATCCATGTAAATTTGGCGGATTTTCTCAATAGCAGACAAAAGGTGCTCATCGGTGATATCGGCAGGCGCACCAGAAGTATTTTCTTCTCGCGTCAACAGGAAGTCGGTACCATTGCAAGTCACCCAAGGGTGCTGGCGGATCTCGTCCATGGTGATGCGAGTGCGGGCCGACTTGTCGAGCATGCGGCGGAGCAGGTCGCTAAGCTCTGGGCTAGTTGTACCACTCACTTCAATTTCATTGTGAAGGATAGCCTCGTAAAGGTCCGAGAGATTGTCCGCTTCAAAGGGTAGCCATCCGTGGTGCATATAGAACAAAGTGACTCCCATGGCCCATATATCGGAACGACGACCAGACACATTGTTTAGCTCGTGAGACGTGGGTAGGTCATTACCGCCGCCGGCAAGGATGGCCAGTTCGGGCGCCCAGTACGCTGGAGAGCCTGCACAACGGCGGACAGCATCGTTTTCCGGGGTATCGAACATTTCAGACACGCCAAAGTCTGTAATTTTGAGCACGTCGTCCTCGCCCAACAAAACGTTGTCGGCCTTGATGTCCCGATGCGTGATCCCTAGCGAGTGTAAGTATTCGATACCAAGAACCATGTCGCGAAAATAGAGACGAGACTGCTCCTCTTCTAGCGGGGTCGCCTTGCCATTGTAATCCTTCTCCGCGGGCATAATAGTTCCGTTCTCACACCACTGGATGACCATGTACAGTTTGTCCGACGATTCATCATCGAGCACTTCGTGAAGCTCGACCAGGTTCGGGTGGTCTATGCGTTTCATAATAGCCACTTCTTCACGGATCAGGTCGCTTGCCTTGCCTTGCCAAGGCCGGCCCTTCCTGCGCAGTTCCATCAGATAGCGTCGGTTGGCCTTGAGCAACTGCGCTTTCGAGTATTCTTTGATGGCATACGACGTGCCCGACACGGGGTCCACCACCTTATAGACCATGCCATAAGAGCCCTGGCCGGCGGATTCTTGAACAAGATACTCGTTTATAAACTTGCCTCGGGCGTCTTCTGCGTAAATAATGGACGGAGTGTGCTTGACCTCGCGGGGAGCTGCGTTGGGCAGACGAAAGTGGTGCCGCGCCGGCGAAATCGTCGGCGTCTCGGGCTGCGAGTAGAACCGTTGCAAAACCGGGCGGCGAGGCCGTGGGCTCAGAAATCCTGTAGACGGCTGCTGGCCACCAGCCAAAACAGCGGACAAGCCCTCCGGCAGGTCCTTTGTCGCCAGCGACGCAATATCCGACAGGGATGACCGGTGGGCCAGGGCTGCCTCCGCAGGCAGGTCGAGCGACAAGTCCGGATCCCCCGGGACATCGTCCATGCGCGGCGCCGGGCTTGTTTGCAGCGAGCGGGCCGGCTCTAGATTGTTGGAGGCGCTGCCCAGCTCCGGATCGACAGCGCCAAGCTCCGGAGCCGATGCAGAGCGGGCCTGTGCGGGCACGGGCGCCGGAGAGACCGCCAGCGACCCGTCGTCAGCGATAATGCGAGGGATGTCGGGCGGCGTGGACATGGGGGCAGCGCCAGACGCCGGCACAAGCGGGGCGGCGGTGGGTGCGTCGGGCGACGGCGGGCGGACGTCTCGCGGAGGCCCAGGCTCGCTCACGAGCGGCACGCCTGTGCCGGGCTCGGGCTTTTGCATTTTTGCCAAGGTGCAAAACTCGGGGGACGGGGGCCGGGCTAGGAGCGGGAAGCCAGCGCAGTATCGGAGCGCAGCTGGCGAGCTTCTATATGAGGGGTGGCCCGAGTCCGACGAGTTTTGCGCGTGGTCCTTTAGCGTGCCGTGCTTCGTGTAGTCAAACGGCCGGGCTAGTAGAGGTTGAGTGGAAAATCTCCGCGCTTTTTTAAGCCCAGCGCCAGCGCCCAAAAATGCCCTGGCGCTCCCGGGTTAGGGTCTGGCCGATCTGTGCATGCTGCACACGGTGCAGTCACGTCAGCCAGGGCGAGGCGAGGCGGTCGCCAGGAAGCACACACGGCTGGCGCCAAAAATACTTTTGAGTTTCCTTCATTTGCGCAAAACTCTCGGAGGGGTCCGGCAAAGCCAGGCAAGAAGGGCTCTCTGACAGTCGTTGCCGGTCTGTGCGCTCTTCCTGTGTTCTATTGTAAACAGCCAGGTTGATCCGGCGATATCGCTCGGGGCCGGCCCTGACGATCTGACCTCGCTGCGCCCAGGGTTGTACTGGTGGGGTGCGCGTGGCTTTTCACTTGGCGTCTTACCCCCCTCACCACCACTTTCACCCGCGACCTGTCTGGGAGTAAACCGCTCAGCGCCCAGCTTCCTGCACTCACCTGCGCATCCTGCAGGCTCGGTTGCACTATCTGCACCGCGACCTGCATCTGGGCTGCCTGATATTCAAGTTCGAGGCTCCTATTCTTCACGGGGCTCTGCGTTCTACATGCGCATTCGGCCGGCACGGGTATCATCTAACCCTTGGATTAAGGCTCTTCTGCCTACTTTGCGTTCGCCCGAAGCCGCAGCCAGAGAGCTTAGATGGCTGGTGAACGAGCGACCTGCTGGCATGAGTCTGGCGCGTGCAGTTAGACTCCGCGGGCGCGGGTATCCTTTGCAGTATATTCTTGGGAGCCAGCCTTTCGGGCCCCTACAAATTCGCACGGCGCCCGGTGTTCTGATCCCGCGCTGGGAAACCGAGGAATGGGCACTGGATCTATGCCACCGCATTGCCTCGGCCACATCCTCTCAGACGCAACCGCCGCTCAAGGTTTTGGACCTCTGCACTGGCACTGGTTGTGTGCTTTTTCTGCTCAATTACCAGCTCCGCGCGCGGGGCCAGGCCATGGACATCTCGCGGCGCGCCGCCAGCGTGTTTGAGCTGAATCGTCAGAGTCTTGGCCAACAGAGTCAGTCACAATTCGTTTATGGCAACATTTTCAAACCGCTGCCCAACGGCATCGTGTCGCCAGACTTGGTAACGGCTAACCCGCCTTATATTCCTGGGACAGAGCTGCGACAGGCAGAGTACTCTGTTCGCACATTCGAACCTCGCCTCGCTCTCGTGGGGGATACCAACACATATTCTGCTTGCATTGATAGAATTTTGGAGTCAGGAGCCCGGGCAGCGGTTCTTGAAGTAGGATCACAACTGCAAATAGACTTTTGCTTGAAAATATTCAAGAGCGCCGGATGGAACGCTCGCGGCCAGCTGGACGGCGCGGGCAAGCCGCGGTCTGTCTGGGCCTGGAATGACCCTGAATGGGATATATTAAAATAACGTTATAATATGCAGCTAAAAATACGCACCCTGATCTAGTTTCCAGCTTCTCCATTGGCCAGCCCAGGACCGACGCTGCTGCCCTCACTGGCCCCGTTGGCGGCACTAGTGCTGGCCTCCGTGACCTCAGTTCTCGGCTTTTTGCGCTTTTGGTAGTTGCGGCCAACAGCATGCACTTCGGGAGAGGGAACTACTCGAGTTCCCCACAAAAGGTAACCGCCATATCCGCGAGAAGTCATCAGTGGATGAATTCGCCCTGGAAGTGTCTGGTATTTCCGGACTCTAGTCTCCATAATAGTAGGGGCAATAATGCGAAGGTCATTTTTCAGTTCATTGGTCATGGATACTAGCCGCTCCTTGAACTCCGAGTATACAACAAGTGGGCGCGAGCCGGCAACGAAGTCGAGCAGCCGAGGAACCACTGTGGTCACTTCAATCAGGGTCAAAACTACCAGCGCATCAAAGCCTTTTCCACTCGCTATGCTACGAATCCAGTCATGGTCTTCCTGTTTCTTTAGAGCTCGGAAATATTGACCTCGCTGAGCGGGCTTGAGCTCGTTCAACTCATCATCTTCCTTTTTTGTGACCCGTTCGTCACTTTCAGGAAATAGCAGATCAAGGTAGTTGATAGTCTTGATTTGGGGAGGCAGTGCTCCATCGCTGACGCCGAGATATCGGAGACAGCTCAGATTCGGGTGCTCAGACTCGTGTGCAAGTACAATGGTTCCTTGATTGTCCATGCGTTCAAGCATCGCCGCCACCATTACGCCTGGAGTCTCGTCCACGACCAAATACGTTCCACCCGGTTTAATATCGGCATAGCTCACTGCTAAAGATAAAGTCTCTAGGCTGGCATTCATGATTTTGGCAGGGTCTTTGTCAAGGTAGATATCCAGCAGCTCTGACACGCCTATGGGATCGGGAGTGAACTGGTGAAGGAACTTTTGCTTTTTGCGCTTGAGATACTTATCCTTTGAGTACTCGGTTTTATGTTCAAAGTCGCCATGACCACTGGTAACACGAGCAATAATTTCCTCGCCAGAAACACCACTCTTTTTCAGCTCTTCGATCTGTGCTGCTGTCAGAGCCTGCTTTCCTAGGGCCTCTATTTGGTCGCCATCCATGGTTTGTTCGGTGCTTAGGTTCTCATCTACCTCGTTGAAATCGGAATATGCCGGATCAGCCACAATAGACAGATTCATTTGCTCACCAATTCTATAAGTGAACCCAAACGGCTCTCCAATTAGGTCGTCTGCCCTGAAGGATCCGAATTTACCTAGATTAATTATGCTCCCAGGCACAAGTTGAACCACCTTGATATTCTGCGAGGGTAGCCGAATCAGGACATGCTGATCGGCATGGATTTGTGAGAACTTTGCCGCATCCATGGGCGACTCTCTTGAATGTTTCCGAGGCTAGCTCTACCAAAGTAGGTAGATTATGTTTGAAAAACTCCAGACTGCCTGCCCTCGCTTACTTAATTTTTTTGGCAGGCCCGCGAGCGAGCGGCCCAGCTCCAAAATTTCGCATCTCCCAAAGCACCTTGGTTTTTTGGGAAATGTGCCTGGGGCATGCGGGTGGGTTAGGAGCAGAAATTATTCTCTACGCATCGACTTTTCAACCTTCGCTTTTATCAGCGTGCAGAATCTAGAATGGGAAACCGCCGGTTCAAAAATAAACAGGCGGATCCGCCCACGTTAGAGGAATTCCGCGGTGAAAAGCGCAAGAGCAATGAGAAGCCCAGCCGGCGTGCTCTCAAGCGGGCTAAGAAGACTGAGGCCGAAGCAGGTCAAAAGTTAGCTGAGAAGCGCGGCAAAAATGGAGTTAAAAAGGATGCTCAGGATGACGAAAACGGATTTGATTTGGAAGAAATTGAGGGTGCACAGGCTGATCTGTTCGACGACGTGTCTGCCGATGACGATGACGACGAGGATGGCGTTGCCGTGGCTAGGCCCATGTTCAGCGACGATGAGGACGATGAGGGCGCTCTAGAGGAAATGAATGCGGCCACGGCAAAGCATTTCTTGGAACCGAGTGAGGAAGAAGACAGTGAAGAGGCTGATGAGTTTGACGATCTTGACGACAGTGAAGATGAGGAGGACGATGTTCTCGACGAGGACGAAGAAGGTAGTGAGATAGACGGCGACGAGAGAAGGCCAAGACGGTCCCATAAACATCCCTTTGAGGGAGTTACCGAAGAGCTGCCCGATGAGTATGCTGAGGATGATGAGCAAGAGGCAGCAGCAGTCGAAGACACCGAGGGTGCGGAGCTGAGCCTGGAGTCCCGCCGGACACGGATCATGGAGACGGTCAAAGTGCTGGACAACATTTCACAACTTGCCAAGGGAATGAGTCGGTCCTTCTATGTGGAGCGTTTGCTCGGAGACATTGTCGAGTACTACGGGTACTCGCGCTTTCTGGCGGAGAAGCTGTTTGATATCTTCAAGCCAGCAGAGGCTATTGAATTCTTCGAGGCCAATGAAGTGCCGCGTCCGGTCACAATTCGCGCAAATACCCTCAAGACTCGGCGCCGCGACCTGGTTCAGACCCTGGTCAACCGAGGCGTGAACCTGCAGCCCATCGGCAAATGGACCAAGGTCGGTCTCCAGGTATTTGACTCCCAAGTGCCCATTGGCGCGACGCCCGAATATTTGGCGGGCCACTACATTCTTCAAGCCGCGTCATCGTTCCTGCCTGTTATGGCCCTGGAGCCTGGGGAGAACGAGCGCATCCTGGACATGGCTGCTGCACCGGGAGGCAAGACTACCTACATCTCTGCGCTCATGAAGGACACTGGCATGGTATTTGCTAATGACGCTAACAAGGCCCGCACAAAGTCCCTTATCGCGAATATTCAGCGGATGGGATGCACCAACACCGTGGTCTGCCACTATGATGCGCGGCAGTTCCCCAAGGTGATGGGCGGGTTTGACCGAGTACTTTTGGACGCGCCGTGCTCTGGCACGGGCGTGATCTCCAAAGACCAGGCTGTGAAAACGAACCGCACAGAAAAGGACTTTATCCAGCTACCGCACCTGCAAAAACAGCTGCTGCTGGCTGCGATCGACTCTGTGGACGAGAAGTCCGCGGGCGCTACCATAGTGTACTCGACGTGCTCGGTGATGATTGAGGAGAACGAGGCTGTGGTGGACTACGCTCTGCGCAAGCGGCCTAATGTCCAGCTTGTGGAAACGGGGCTGGAGATCGGTAAGGAAGGCTTCACCAACTTCCGGGGAAAGAAGTTCGACGCGAAGCTGAAGCTGACGCGGCGGTACTACCCGCACACGTACAATGTCGACGGGTTCTTTGTGGCCAAGTTCAAGAAGGTGGGGCCGTCGCCTGCACCGGTGCTTAAGAAGGACGGCACGATTGACGTGGCGGAGATCTCCGAGCAGCCGTTTGCCGAATTTGCCGACGCGGAGGACGATGTGTACGTGGAGAAGAGTCTGCTGCGGGCCCAGAAGAAGAAGGGCCAGAACCCAAAGGCGCTACGCCCCGGCAAGAAATAGGCTTTTGCGGGGGGCTCTCGAGGAGGCTCTTGAGCCGGCGGTTGTCATGACCATCGCGCGCGGTGGGCGGCGAGAGGTATGCATATAATTCTACAGTAATTTAAGCTCTACAAGCAGCAGCAGCAGGCAAGTCTAGGACTGCTTGGCCCGATCTTTACGAGGCTCGGTCGGTGCCGGTGTTTTGACGGCTGCTGCCTTGGCAGGCGGCGCCTTGGACTTGGGCTTGGTCTTGGGCTTGCGCGGCCGCGGCACGTCGAGCCCGCCGAGCGCGAGGCCGGCGGCCGTGCCGGCGGCCGCGCCGGCGTAGCCGCCCAGCAGCACGGTGATGGGCCACGCCTGCCACGGGCGGTCCCAGTCAAGCACAATGGGC
>JAKTUW010000129.1:0-16941 GCA_030556915.1 Wickerhamiella qilinensis
CCCCCCACAAATGCGGCCGCCGTGCAGCTACTCTTGTTTTGGCCAAATCTCAGCCCGGACGCTGCCAGCGCAGCAGGCAGCATATCGAAACGTGCCCTGGAAGAGCAGACAGTGCATGCATAGCCGATTTAGGGAGGGGGTCTCAGGCGAACTTTGCAATTTGCGTGGGCCCAGGGTTAGGCCACTCCCCCGGTGGGGGCGTGGGCGGCGGGCAGACAGGTCAAGGCCGCATACACAGCCGAAGGGTACGAGGGGCCCCGGGAAAAAGCGAATTCAGAGGGACCGGGTAAGACGCGAAGAGACCGGCCGGGCGGCGTGGCCGCGGCCCGTGTGCCATCGTGATCTGTGTGGAAGTAAATACTCATGCAGCTCGCCGAATGGCGGCGATGCTACGCGTGGGCCGTCCCCTGGCCGTCCTGAGCCCCTGGCGCGGGACCCGCAGAGGACGTCGAACTCGCAGTTGGTGGGGCAACCCTGGGTCTGGGCACAGCAGGGCCCTGCTCCCGTCATGCGGGCAATACACACAAACACGCTCACACGTCGGCAGGTTAGGGCAGCGGGTATGCAGTCGGGAGCAGCTTGCACGACAATAATGGCGAGAGAGCGGTGGGAGAAGTCACCGTCCCACAAACTATTGCTAGGCCGCCCCATCGTTCTTGGGCACAGGACCACAATAGGGATCTTTCATTTCGAACCCAGGCCGGAAGCGCACGCCCCTCCCCCAGCGCCCCTGACGAGACCGAAAAGGACGTAAATATAGCCATGCGGGTGGTCGCCAGTCTCGTGGTGGCCGCGCTCAGTGCCGTGGCCTCGGCGCAGGGAACCAACCCCTTGTCGCTGTGCTCGTCGGAAAACACGGGCTCGGGTGACAGCACGTTCATTTTCTACAACTCGTACGGCTCCTGCACTGAGCACTGCTCGGGCCACGCGTTTGCTATCATGCAGGGTCAGAACTGCTACTGCTCCGACACAGCCCCGGGCAGCACTGTTTCGACCTCTCAGTGCTCGGACAAGTGCCCTGGATACGATACCGACCATTGTGGCAACCAACAGCAGGGCCTGTTTGGCTACGCACAGATAGGCAATCCCCAGGGCACGGCTGCGGCGAGTTCTAGCAGCCAGCAGCAGCAGACCAGCAGCAGCAGCAGCAGTAGCAGCAGCAGCAGCAGCAGCAGCTCACAGCAGCCTTCGAGCGCTCCACCGCCCTCGACAACTTCGAGCACCGCACCCTCCACAACCTCCTCCGCTCCGCCGTCAACATCCTCGACCCAGGACCAGTCTACTAGCTCGTCCTCCTCGCCCTCGTCCACCCCCTCCTCCAGCTCGCCAACGGACTCACCTTCGACCTCAAGCACCCCGACCTCGAGCAGCAGATCCTCGAAAAGCACGTCACAGAGTGTCATCGTGTCTTACGTGACTGTCACTGGACAGGTGCGGACCATCACGCCCACGCAGTCGACCACGTCGCCGCCCAGTTCTTCGTCGACATCGACGTCTGACCAGAGCAGCACCTCGGACCCGGCCTCGGCGTCGGGCGCAGAGACCAACGGCACCGGTGCTACGGCCTCTGGGCATGCGGAGAACCAAGACCATAAGGGCTTTTGGCACAACAAGGGCGCCGTAGCCGGCGTGTTCACGGCAGTGGGCATCGTTGCGCTGGCCCTGCTGGCGGGCCTGATATTCTGCTGCTGCTGCCTACGTCGCCGGCGCAACACGGAGCCGGCTGCGGCCGCCGCGGCAGATCAGGACAGCAACCGGACGCGGCAGATTGCGTCCACGCACCGCACGCACGAGAGCTCACCGCACAGCCAGAAGCAGTTTGGCGACTCGCTTAATTTTGATGACCAGGAAACGCAGCTGGTGCCCATCTTTGATCAGCGCGTCGACCCCACGCAGATGTACATGCGGTGGGAAAAAACGGCGTCGCAGCAGAGCTTGCAGGACAACCAGGACTACTCGCGCCGCGTGCTCCGAGTGGCCAATCCGGACAAGGACTATTGACGGAATGCGCTGGCCGTTGAAGCCGTCTGGGCCCGCATCCAGTCTGCGCGCTCGCCCCTGCTTTTCTCTTTGTTTTTTTTATTTCACGACTGCGTAATATTTGCATGCGCCCGCGGGCGCCAAAACGAGAGATTTATATAATTTATGTACAATACCCGTCAAAGATTCCCCCAACGACTGGCACTGGCTCCGGCTGGGCCCGCTTCCGGCTGCTTCCGGCGGGTTCAGGCCTCGTAGTCTCCCGCCGAGACCCGCTCGCGGAAAACGTCCTCGACGTGGTCGCACGCCGCGATGAGATCACGCAGGCCGCGGTGCAGGGCCTCGATGGCGGTGGTCTCGCCGTACGTCTGCACGCGGATGTTGAGCTTGGCCTCGCTGGGATGCGGAATTGAGTACCCGCAGAATTCGACGTCCGGGTTCTGCATGACCATGAACCGGAGGGCGTTGCCCAGCGTGTGGTCCTCGAATTTGATCTGGAACGTCGCGGCCGAGCCGTCGGCGGCCGCGCCCGGCAGCGTGATGATCTTGTCGGGCACCAGGACGTCATCGGGCTCCGGGATCTCCGGGGCCGACGCCATAGACACGTCTGACATGCTGGCTATAAACTGAGGGGGGTGGTCACGGCAGGATAATAATCGGCAAACTGCGCAGACGCTCTCGCCCGGGCAGCTGGAAAAAATTATGTTAGCTAATCTCGGCTCGAGCATGCGTCAGCCAGCCGGGCTGGGGAGGCCTGGGCTGGCTTGCCCTGGCCCCACTGTTGTAGGGAAACCATTTGGGGACACATGATGGATATAACTCAGGGCAGTAGGCAGCAGAAAAGACTAGTAAGATGATTATGAACCTACGGAGCTATACTGGTTATATATAGACGATAAGTCAGTAGTGTTGTGGAATCCAATGAAATAACAGCATAATGTAGGCTATTCCAGCATACACTTGATACGCTTACACCTCGCTCATGCACAACACTTAGGTATGAGACTTGGTCACTGCATTACCAGCTCCAACGCCGACCCGGCCCGGCCAGGTCTGCTTGTGAAGCTGGCAGGCACTGCAGATACGACGACGGCCCGGCCGCATGCCGCAAACTTTGGAGCAGGCTTGACTTATTACTTAATTCATCAACTCATTAATTCACTCTCTATATATTTCTTTTCGGACTTTCCAATGCGGCCGTGGTGTTTCTCTTTCGGGATCCGGCTGGCAGATGCCGGACCTTAGCTAGGCAAGCTCGCCCTTAGCCAACCCTCGACCCTCGTTCTGGTCCCACTCGTCCGGCGTCGCGTGTGCTTCTCGTCAACGCAGCGCTCTCGCTTTTTGCTGTTCCTGGCCAGCGACCTGTTGTCGGTCCTTGCAAAGAGCGCTGCACACTCCTGCTTCTTGTCGTTGGTCTTTCTGGGGACGACAGCAGCATGGACTTTTTCGCAAAAACCCTGGGGAGCCTGAGCTTCAGCTCCTCCGCGTTTCAAAAAGACGCCAAGGTCGAAACCGACCCGTCGTTTCCAAGCATATGGTCGATCCACCAGGGCACGGTCAAGAAGGACAAGACGCCCGTCACCATCTTCGAGTTTGACGGCTCGCTGATGGAGAACTCGCGGCGCCAGCCGCTGGCCGAAAACATGGTCCGCCAGCTCCGCAAGCTGCGGCTGCCCGGCATGCTCCGCATCGTGGAGTCCGAGCAGTCTGGCTCCAGCATCGTCGTCGCCACCGAGCGCGTCACTCCTATTTATTCGCGGCTGTCCGACATGCCCCGGGATGCCAAGCTCTGGGGCTTGCAGTCTCTGTTCACGACTCTGCATAACCTGCATTCCCACATCAACTGCATCCATGGCAACATCAACCTCGGCTCCGTGTACGAGAACGCGAATGGTGAATGGGTCCTCGGCGGCTTCGAGATCGCCTCGCTCAAGACTGACGCGCAGTCCATGCTCTCCTATGGCGCGTCTTTACCGGCTGCCCACGGCCAGGCTGAGTGGGTGCCTCCGGAAATCCGCCAGCAGGGCTGGAACGCTGTCACTCGCTCTCCGGAGCAGATCGACACCTTCGAGTTTGGTCAGTTGGTCTCGACCGTGCTGAAGGGCGCCGCGGGCGGCATGCCCTCCGGCGTATCGGCTCTGGTAAAGACTCTCACCGCTACCAAGCGGCCAACAATCGCAGAGATCGCCAACCGCATGCTAGTGTTTGATACGCCGCTGTCCACGATCTCGGAGTCCACCGCGAACATTGTCATTCTCAACGACTTTGACTTTATGAAGCTTTTGAGATTGATCGAGGAGCATGCAGACAGCATTCCTCCGTTATTTCTGGGAGGAAAAGTATTGCCAGAGCTTATAAAAGCTACATCCACAGGCAAAGGCGGGTTGGAAGGCGTTCGCATCCTCATAAAACTGGCCTCGAGGATTCTTGAGCCGCAGTTCGAGGCCATCGCGCTGCCTTACCTCATTCATCTTTTCGGATCGATGGACAGGGCCGTGCGTCTTGAGCTCCTCCAGGCCCTCCCATCATTTATTGAAAAGACCCCTAAAAAGGTCGTGCAAGCTAAACTCATGCCTGCCATGGCCCCTGGCTTTGGCGACACCAATCCAGTGATTCGCCAGGAGAGCCTCAGAGCAGTTAATTACTTGGCGCCCAAGTTGTCGGACCGACAGCTCAACAGTGAGCTCATGCGCTTGCTTGCCAAGACGAACAGTGACAGAGATGCCAGCATCAGAGCTCAAACGGTCCTGCTGCTGAGCAATATCGCAAACTTACTGTCTGTGTCCAATAGATCGGCAGTCATTGTGACTGCCTTGTCTCGTGCTCTCAAGGATACAGATCTGGACGTTAGACGAGCGGCACTCCAAGCCCTGGAGAACACATCGGAATTTTTCGGAGCAAAGGAATCTGCAGAGAAGCTCCTCGGCCCTGCCACTTCTGCGACCCTTGACAAGAATTGGGAAGTACGGGTGCAAGCCCGGAAGATAGTGCAGTCACTTTTCTCGCGTGTACAGGCCGAGTCTCAAAAGCTTGATGATCAGCTTGAAGACGGTCCTCCGCCGGGTGATCGTCCCATTACTGAGGAGCCACTTTCTCTATTCTCAGAAACGCTGAGTGTTCCCAAGCCCGACCTCAATTTATCCGGAAATGTTGCATCGAAAAGCGCCTCGCCCGTTCCAGAGACGGCAGCGATTCCCGCTCGCACGTCTGCCTCTTTTGGACAAAAGCTAAGCGCGGGCATAGTACCGAAATCTGTCAACCCTGAGTCTCGCCTCGGCACCGCTACGCCTGTTGGAAGCTCACGGATTGCTGGGACAGCTAAATCTGGTATCGTTCAAGAAACTGCTGATTTTCGCGATGAGTTTGATGATAATTCTGGTGCCGACCAAGATGGTGGAGGCTGGGGAGACTGGGGTAATGATGTGGACGATGCTAACATTGATCTGGACGCCGATGAGCCATTTTCTGCAGCTGATTCACGGCTCCCAGGGTCAAATGCTTCGCCTGGAACCAATTTTAAAGCAAAGACTGCTGCATCTGCCTCTTTGAGCTTGGAGCCTGAGGACGATGCGGCTGAAGGGTGGGATTGGTAACCCGGCTTCCAATAAAACTTGATAGATGATTACAATTTATAATTAATAGCGGGGGTTTGCAAGAGGAGCATTGTTGGCACCGCTGCTCCGGTTGAAGCCGCCACGTCCGCCAAATCCACCGCCACCGCGACCGCCGTAACCTCCGCGACCACCGTAGCCTCCACGGCCACCATGGCCACTACCACGGCCTCCATAGCCGCTACCATAACCACCGCGGCGATAGCGGTTGTTAGAATAGCCCTGACCACCACCGTAACCACCGCGAGGCCTGCCCCACTCGGCCAGCTTAGGATCAATCTCCTGCTTGGCCTCAGTAAGGATATTATAAAGATCGCGGGACTGCTTCTGGTTGGTCTTCGTGAACAGAGTGTACGCAGTACCAGTCTGGCCACCGCGGCCAGTACGGCCAATGCGATGGACGTAATCCTCGGAGTTACCTGGGAAGTCAAAGTTAATGACATGATTAATGCCCTTGACGTCTGAATGTTAGCAAATTAGCTCTAATAGCGTGTATCTCAAAGAACTACAATGAGATCTGAGGTTGAAGCCCAAAGGTTTAACATAGGGAACCCCGTCAGAGTTCAAGTACGAATAATCATCATTCAGCTGTCTAATACTATGCACAAAATTAACCCCCAAGCTAGAGCCCGCCACGTCTGTTTTATCTGTTGAACAGAGGTCGCAAGTCAAAATTTCTGGAAACAAACTTGTTTTAGGAGTTCCGATGTGCGGTAGCATTATTGTAATGAGCCAGTAGTCGTCTTCTATCTCTGCAGCGGAGTGCATCTTTTTCATGTTTTCTGCGTTAAGCTTCAAAATGGATCTTTGTAGTTGTTGAGGGAAAATTGTGTACTTACCAATACCACGCGAGGCCACATCAGTGGCCACCATGATTCTCGATTGACCAGTCTTGAACTCTCTCAAGACCCAGTCGCGTTCTTTCTGGTCCTTATCGCCATGGATCGAAAGGGCAGGAAATCCATCGCGACGTAGAAAGCTCGTTACTTCGTCGGCAGTGCGTTTCGTTCCTGTAAAAATCAGCACCTTTGAGTCTTTGTCCTCCATGGCCTTCTCAAGATAAGCGATAGTCTTATCGCGTTTCTCGTATTCCTCAATGACTTCGACAATTTGCTTGATGTTGTGGGAGGCAGAGAGCTCCAGAGAGCCAATACGCACCTGAATTTCGTCATTCAAATAGTCCCGGGCCAACTGCTGAACCTCCTTCGGCCACGTTGCCGACCACATAAGGGTCTGTCTATCAGGGCGAATTTGGTCAACAATCTTGCGGATTTGAGGCTCGAAACCCATATCAAGCATCCGGTCTGCCTCATCGAGCACGAGATAGGTGACACGACGGAGATTGGTCTTGCCGGCCTCCAGCATATCGATGAGCCGACCAGGTGTAGCAATGACAATCTCGGCTCCACGAGAAAGCTCGCGGATCTGCTGGCCACGGGGAACACCACCGTAGACGCACGTGTTGCGGATGCGAGAGGTGCGGCCAAACTTGCTGCACTCCTGCTGAATTTGCACAGCGAGTTCACGAGTGGGCGCCAGTACCAAAGCAATGGGGCCGTCCTCCTCACCCAAGGGAGGCTGGGCGTTAATGTGCAGGATTGCGGGGAGTGCATAACTGAGGGTCTTGCCCGAACCAGTGGCAGCGATGCCAATCAGATCACGACCAGACAGCGCCATGGGCCAACCCTGGCACTGGATCGCGGTGGGCTTTTCAAAATTCTGAGCCAAGACCTCCTTGAGGACGTAGTCAGGGAAACCAACCTCCTCGAATGACGTCACCGGCTTGGGCACGTCCTTTCCGCGAACAGTCATTTCGTGCTCCTTGCGGAAGGCGGCGACCTCATCATCAGAACGGCTGGCCACCTCGGGATTCTCCACGTAGAAGTTCTTCTCGAATTTGGGCAGCTCAATTTTGCTCCAGTCGGGCTCCTCCAGCGGGCCCGCAGTACCACGCGAGGCGCCATAGTAACCGCCGCCGCGATAATTGCCGCCGCCGTACGAGTTACCGCCGCCGTTGCGGTCGTAGCCGCCGGAACGATAGTTGCCTCCGCCACGGCCGTAGCTACGATTGCCACCATAGCCGCGATTGCCGTAGCTTCCGCCGTAATTATCTCTCTCTCTATCCGAATTGTACGACATGCGTGAACAAAATTTCTCGTATCTGCGCCCACCTTATGTTATATAATTTTTTGTTTTGCGGCCAATTTTCCTTCACCCAAGGTGCAGCACCCTAACCCGGAGAAATTTTGACAGCTAGGAAACCAATAGCTGCTGCTCTCCCAGGGCAGGCTAGCCAAAGTAAGGGCCCGGGCATATGGCTCGCTGGCCAGCAAACGGTAGATCAAGTATGCAACAATATGTTGCAAATCACAAGTAGATACAATTCAAGGAAAATGAAATGGTAATGTACCTGCAGTCCCTCATGAGATGTTGTCTAGTTTGTGCAAGCTATATAAATTAAGTTCAATCCTGGAGAACAAAGACGCCGTCATCGTTCTTGTCGGACACAGATTCGCACGTCACGCGTGCAGCCTCCTTCTTCTCAAGAAACTCCAAATCTTGGTCATCGAGGTCGGTGTCTTCATCCTCTTCGTACCCGTCTTTGGTCTCATAATCATCCAAGTCGTCTTCATCGCTGTCCTCGTATTCGCGTTCGTCGTCACTGAGCGAAAACCCCCCGCGGATAGGGGGCGTACTACACGACGGCCGACAGAACTTGCTAGTCGAGCGCTGAGGTTTGGGACAGACAAACTGGAGCTTTTGCGGGCATGCAAATCTCATCTTTTCACAGTTAGAGCGCCGCTGGGGCGAATAGTCGGAAGCGGAGGAGACAGGCGATGCCAGCCCAGTGGCCTGCTTGCCACAGCGAGTGTTGGCAAACATGGCCCTAGCTTTCTCGCGCAAAGTCAAGTTGGCCTCTTGATTCGTGTAGTTAGAAACAAATGACGTCATAATAGGCAGAAAGTATGCTCACGGAAGCAACACTGCTTTCAACGGTGCGAAAATAGAGTAAAATAAAAGGCGAAAGACGAGGTTCTTAGTTTCCAAGTTTCTTCAAGTCGGTAAGTGCGGCAAACTGATTGTTACAGCGACATTGTTGCCAAGAAAAACCTGTACAATAAAGTTGAAACCAAAGTATAAGAAGAAATGCGGTTGAAATGCGGTGGTGAAAGCAAGGGGAAAGCTTTATGGAATGAAGCACACAAACGGCACCGCCGGCGGTTCTCTAAGAGCGCAGCGGATGGATCTTAGCGTACTTGAAAGTATTCCACAAAAGTTTTTGCTCTGAATCTTCTCCCAAAGCGGGCCCTCTGTCTTAAATACCCAGCTTAGAGCACCGGCACATCATTCTGACTGATGCGCACATGGCCGAGTCAGCAGACGCATGTCCCAGGCAAGAAAACCTGTTGACAAAGCCCATCTGCGGCCGGTGATTGGACCGATCGCTCACATTGGGGAGATTCCTGAGGCAGTGACTGGTGCTCCGGAGCTCTGCATCGTCAGCCCTAACTCTACGGCGTGCGTGGGTCATTACCGCCGGGAATGCTGCCGCACTGGCGCAAACCACTTCGGGAAAACGCAAGCATGCTTTCAAGTGCAAGGATCCTTACCATTGCGAGCACCTCAACCTGGCGGCAAAATTGCTCCCCTTTTGCGAGACCTTTGGTGCCTCTGAACTAGTGTGTTTGCGCTGCCATCGCTGCCGCCGGGGCCCTGCTGCTTGTTGCCTCAGGCGCCTCGCACATGCACGAGAATCCGTGCGGATATACGCGGTTGGTCACGTGCGGCGGGACAGTTGCGACTGCGTGCAGATTCCGCTTTCGGGGATCCCGCCGCCCCGCCCCGCTGAGGGACCAAGATCTTCGCAGGTTTTGGCTCAAACCGAACACCAACGCTCCACGGTTAGCTGCATTTGGGGTGCAGTACTGCCTCTGCCTGGGCCACCCTCTGTGCCAGTTCGAACCTCTCAGCTGTATGCTAGGCAAGGCGCAGGCACCAGCAGGAGCGTGCAGCTGCCGTTACCTGCCCCTGCATGCCTTGGGAAGGAGGAGCCACAGGCAAATGAGAAAAAGGTTTGTGTAGCCTCAGGGATAGTTTGGGGTATGGGCGTTTTCGTGTTCTCTCTAGATGTATAGCATAGCGTCTGACGTACAGTGTCAAAGAGTTAAGTTTTCGTAATAGGCATACCCTTGTGTTTGAGGTGTCTCGGTGAGAGGTTTATGAAGCTGTAGCGAGCATCTTCAAAGGCGCAAGGCCATACTGCTACCGGCATCCCCTTCAGGCACGATGCTAGAGCGCTGATTGAAGGCAGTCCGATTCGCGGGCAACTCTAACTCGTATTTGTTTTGCCGCAACTCAAATTAATTACAATATGAACTAGCTCGGTCCGGGCAACAGAACTTGCCGGCCCGCCAATGCCCTCCAGGTCTGTATGATATGCTGCAAGGCCGGTTCACTGCTGCTCCAGTTTGACAAATGCGCATTTAGCACTTTCAAGGCCAATATGAGTGCATGAATCCATTCATTGGCCAAAGTATTGAAGCCTTCCCAGCGAATGATTGTGACACTTGTGCACAGTGCACAGCGCTTGCACGCTGCCTGGTCAATAAATGCAAGGGGTGCAAGAAAGTCCTCCACTTAGAGGCAACGTTAGTGCTGGAACTGCCATATCACGACAATGTGCAAATAGACCCCTTACTGAGGTGGTACTGAACGGTGTCCGACTTGGTCTTCTATACGTAGCGGTGTTGAGACACACATGCACCAACTTCAAACCATACCCTAAGCAAGAGCTGACTAGATCTACTGAAATTTGAGCTCTCTGCAGTAACCTAGAGATAGATGGTGGCCAAACGCTCTCTAAAGTATCTTTTATCAGTCAATGAAGATGACCTTATGGAAGTCGGCTCTGACCCTGTTGAGCCCGATTTGGAACCCAGTGGAGGTCAAACCGCGACGGACCCGGCTCTTTGCGTAGAATGCGGGGACCAGCCGCGAGAACTGAACTGCAAAGACTGCGACGAGCAGTTCTGTGGCGTCTGCTTTCAGTATCTCCACCGTACTGGCAAACGACACCGCCACACGGTAGAACGCGTGGTGGGCCCTTCCGCTCAGATTGCAAACTTTAAGGACCCACGAACAGATAATTCTGACCATGGGGACTCAGGGAACGAGCTCGAGCACGACGATTCAAAACCACTGGAAAAGATGATAGACTCGCAAGCAGCTGATATGGTACTCCAGATCGCAACAGAATCAGAGGATAACGCGGAGGCCGCGCGTGCTAAGGCGTTCGAAAGATTCCAAGCGAATGCTACGTTTATACCTATGCGGCTAACTGCGGATGAGAGGAAGTACTTTCGCTTGCTTGAGGCAGCCCTAAACGTCAGCGAGTATACGGACAAAGTTGATGTGCTTTCATACACATCCAAAGTAAAGCGAATTGTGGGCCAGCTCAAGGAAATGTGCACTGTGCTTCTTGGCTTGGTAGTTGCCAATGGGTTAGAAGATGGAAGGCTATTGATGGAGAATAACGAGTTTTCGAAGCATGCCGAATGGTTCAAAAACGTATTCGAAATAGGCAGGCGCTATAAAATCATGAATCCGGAAAAGATGCGTAGCACCTTTGGCAAGCTGATGTATATGATCATGGATTCACGACTTCCTGAAGTCAAGGAGAACCTGGATTTTGACTTGTACAAGCCCGTAGTCACGGTTCAAAGCTTTTTGGCTGAACGCCAAGCACTTGACGTTCTGCAAGATCCTCTTGTCTTGACGGCCACCCGCGAGATTAATGCTAAAGACAAAAAGCGAAATACGATCCAATCGGAGATCCGCCAAAAAGAGCAAGCAATAGAGAAGCTCGCACAAAAATATCGCGGCTCTGGAACTGTGGAAGACATAAGGCAGGCTCTTTATTCGATTGGTGACTACCACTCCTATCTCTCGGCCAACAGACAGCCTGTTAACAACATGATTTCACGACTAACCAGCACTTTCAGCAAAGATATGAGATCTAAAGATTACAATCTGAGCATATCAGTGGGGTACGACGGTGCACGGCTTTCACATAGCCACAGCAAGCAATATCAGTACGTGTTGCAGTCGTTGACGCTATGGTCTGAGATCATGCGGGACATGTATTTGCTATGGAAACTTGCAGATGAAGACATGACGAACAAGGACCTACGATATAGGCTTGCTGATACTGGCCAGGGTCTAAATCGAATCAAGGCATGTCCGCGTGTCGGTCGCGCAATGCATAACATCATTCACCGTGCCCAAGTCCGCACTGGATCATGGGTAGGCTCGTCGGTTGTGCATTTGGGTGACCATGCTGTTCCAAATGCCTTGTTCTTCCTGGACAAGTACCTTCAGGTACCGCGCATCCTGAATCCTGTTGACAGTGTTGTTGGGTATATTCCTCAACTCCAGCGCGATCCCTTTGCCTCTCAATGGGTCGTGTCTCAGTTTGGCTCCTTTGAGGATCTTGAGAAGGTTGTACTGACGGATTTCTTTAAGCACGCCTTTGACGGTTCAGGCGCGGACAACTTTTATGATGCAGGTTCGTGTATCGACGGCCGCCTCACTTCTGCCTGGAACTGGGCCAGCTTAATTTCCAAACGGCCGTACTACAAGCATTTTTTGGTGGCTGGATTTACAGGGTTTGATGGCAGTGAAGGGTTCTAAGCCTTCACCAAGCACCTACAGCTTGAATGCACTGCATTGTCGGCTTGGCTTGCGATGCGTTGTCGAAATTAATTAAATTTTATTTTTTAATACTACTAAATCTATCCAGTGACAAACGGCATTGCCTTCAGGCCTCGCCGCATAGCTTCTTGAGACGCGCCACCTCGGCTTCAAGGGACTCTTTGTCATCGAGAAGGTCTTGGACACGTTCTTCCAGCTGGCTCATGCGCTCCATCTTCCGTGCACGCGACCGCCGGGCGGCCTGCGTGTTACGAGCACGTTTTGACGCGGTAGGATCCTCTGCGTCAACAGGAATCTCCACAGGCTGCAAGGGCATAGAGCGAGGTTTACGCTTGTACACCGTAATCCCATACTTGTCGATCTTGTTTCCTGTGGGTCCTACGCGGTTACGCTCGTGCTGAGCCTGGTACTTGCGACTGACTTCGAGTGCCAGAGCTTTAGCGAAGCTCATGGGCTCATCATCAGCGGCCATGTGGCCCTTGTGCGATGGCACAAACCCGGCCGAAGGAGCCAACTGAACGGGCACCTCCATCTCTTGCTCCACCGCCGGAGTGCCAACACTAGCCGGCAGCGACGGAGCAGGACTGGGCATAGCCGCAGGGGTTATGAAGTCGGACGGCACGATTGGGGTAGGCGCAGGCTGGGTGTCATTGAACAGCGAAGTCCAGTTGGCCTCGCCAGTCAAGTCCCCAGCCTCGTCAATCAACGGCGTGCTTTCCACTTCGCTAAAGCAGTTGCTGGCGGTGGACGCTGTCGAGAGCAGCTCAGCCGGAGAAATTGTCAACGGTGTCATATCGATAGACGAAGCAGGGTGGCCCGAAGGCGACGCAAACACGTTCATAGTGTCGTCCGCCGGGTAGGAGCCACTCGCGGACCAGACGTTCTCCAAAGCGGCCTGGGAGGCGGCAAACTTGTCGAACGCGGTCTCGTGCTTCGAGTATTTGCGAGGCATCAGCGGATGCCCGCTTTCCATGAAAAAGGATTCAGTTTCGTCTGCAAACATTTCAAAAATAGTTTTGGGTGCAATAATAAATCAATGGGGGAATGTTTTCGTTCAATTCAAATGCTCAGGGGCGTGTTATAACGATATTCTCAGGGGCGTGTGAAACAACATTGTGAAAATAAGGGGATAAACAAGATATCTTGTTTTAGTTCTCTCTTTCTTTTTTCTTATTCTCTTTCGGGGGGTTTAACTTGGCGGTGCGCAAAAATATTTAGAAGCTCATGGTAAGTCCTTTGTGTGTTCTCAATCTGTTCTTCTAAAAATGATGTGGCCAAGTGCATCGAACCGCCTGGGCACTGACACATTGATATAGTGAGTCAATTCTGTGTTCCCTTGCCCATGTACCGCCGCGGCTTAGAAATGAGATAACAGTCTTGGCCGGTGATTGGCCACGACTATGAGTCACAGGACGTTTTGGGTTTCGTGCAGGTGGGCAGACGGGTCAAACTATGCCGTGCGTTTGGCGGCTGGAATTTGGAGGCGCTAATTAGACCAGCCCAATTGTGCGATTTTGGTAGTTAAAAGCGACTTTAATCCATTAACATGCCTCATATTGCGTAGCATTCTCCTGCCGCCTGCCCCGTGCTGTTCGCGAGCTCCACCGCCGATATCGGAGCGTCCAAGCGCTGCTGCTTGCTGGGAGCGCCCGGAGTGGAGCAACTGCGGGACATGCAGGGCCAAGCTTTGGAGTTGAAATTTCAGGCACGCAAAAAAAAAAAATAGAAAAAGGGAAAGAAAGACTGAATAAATTTCTAGATGGACGGGGTCACTCGCCCATGGCAAAGACGAGAGACAGATACAAAATGAGTTGAAAATGTTTCGTTTCAATATAGCTACTGGAAGTATTTGAATATTTTGGAGTAGGCGCTAAATTCGAGACAGCGCAAGGCGCTTCATCCCACATGCAACCTTAATTACCCACATAGCCGCCGCCCCCAGTTCTCGCCTTGGCCCAGGGGTGTGGCTTGTGCACCAAAGTGCTGGGTGGTGCACCAGAGTGATTACTAGCGCGAGTCGAGTCGGCCAGTAGGACCCGTGGCAGCTGAGTCCCAGCCCTAGCTGGTGACGACATCCGGGCCTGGGGCTCGCTGGGGCTCGCTGGGGCTGGATACGGCAGCTCGACACGGGCCGCGCGGTGGGCCCCCAGCTGCAAATCCAGCCCCCGGACGCACGGCAAGCGCATCTGTTTTGTGCCCGGGTCGGGCGCTGACAGTACCACCAGTATATGAGCGGAACCTGCAGGCAAATTAACCCGACCAGTACTTTTTTTGGCCGCGAGCGCGAGCTTGGAGGGCCCGATGAGGTATCCGCACTCGGTCACATGAAGCGTTCCTCCAACGGTGCGGCCTCGAATTGGGCCCAAGGTCCAGCCAATGCTTGCAGGCCAAAATCGGAAACGGCGGGAATGCACGGACTTACGAGCTAACTTAGTGCAATATTGACGACTACAAAAGTTTCATAGTACCAAATCGTGACCCGCACGCGCCAGCGCCTACAGACCGGCGGGCTTCTCTTTTTTGGCCGGTAGCCATCTTAGTGCCCGGCCGCGCAGGCATGGCCGCGCCGGGCCCGGCACAGCTCGATTGCAAAATCCAGAATCCACAGCACAGAAAGGCGCCCAATTAGCCCTGCAGCGCCGACGCGCCCGGCCCGGCCCGACCGAGAATATGAGTTAATATATCAAAATGCTCTACACAAAGGCAGCGGTCTAGTTGGAGTTCTTGTAGTAGAAATAGGCGCCGACCACCGCGGCCAGGGCCAGCAGCAGGACGATCTTGGACAGGCCGCTGGAGGAGCCCGTGTCGTCACCAAACTCCTGCACGCCGAGCGGCGTCTCGCGGATGATGAGCTCGCTGGGGTCGCCGTCGCCGACCAGCATGCCGTCGAGAATCTCGACGGCGTATTCGGAGTGGCCGACGTCCTCAAAGTCCTTGGTGGCGTCCTTGCCCGCCACGTCGATGAGAACCTCCTCGCCGCCAGGATGCTCGTCCACGAACTTGGACACGTTGTACACCTTTCCGTTGATGGCGACCCAGAGATCGTTGCGGGTGTTGTGCTTGGCGATTTCCGAGAGCGGGATGATCTTTTTGGGCGCAGCGGCGGCGTCAGACCCCGCGGGGGGCTGCGTGGCAGCAGCAGGAGGAGTGGGAACCGACATTTCTCAAACGGTGGCCGCGGGAGGGGAAAGGAAGGGGGAGGATGTCGCTCGCGGGGTTGGTCCGGACATATACATAATACGGCACGTGACCGAGCCATCGCTGCCACCCTGCACCGGCCCTGAAAATGCACGGCCGGCGCGCGCGCGCGCGCCCGCGGAGGCAGGCCAATTTGACGAGGGCCCGTTTTGGAGCCGCAGAGGCCAGACAGCCCGCCGCCTGCGCGCCAGTGCGGGGCGTGTGCGGCCTCCGGCGCCTTCTTGTTCCTGGCGTCCGGCCTGACATTGCCGGACCTTTGATTGGCCTAGCCGCGGATGGCCAAAGTGTGGGGTGCCGGCTGTCGGGTTGCAGCATGTGGGTGGGGGTTCTCACATGCTGGGTCTGGCGTGGCCGTGCAGCTTGTGACCAAAGCTGGTGGGCCTGCTGTGCGCTGTGCGCTGTGCGCCGGTTGAGCGCGGGTGCCGCGCCAGGTAGACAGAAATTGTTGTTGTTGTTGTTGCTTTTCTGGTTTTGCCGTAGCTTGGCTTGGGCGTGCTTTTCTTATGTTCTTTTTTTTGTTTTTTTTTGTTTTTTGTTTTTATGTTTTCTTTTTTCTTTTCTCTTTTTTTGTTTGTCTCTTTTCTCCGTAGTTGGCGCGATGGCTAGGCTGGACTGGTTTTTGCGTAGGCTTGGGTGCAAACCAAGCTGCTGCAGACACCCACGTAAGGTGAGCCGGGTTTCGCGTATCGCTTCCTGCAGTATTCAAGCATTACGGGACTCTGGGGTTGTAAAGTCATATGTAACTCACATCCTATTTAGCAAAATTAGCAGGTACTTGCCAGGTGGCTCTCTGTTCCACGCATACGCGCTGAGCAGCTGCGGCTGCCGTTGACGCTGCCCCAGCTGCAGGTCAACGGGTCGAGGAGCGTCGCAAGCAACACGCTTCACACGGTTCATAACTCGGAAAGTAGGCAGCACATCACGCCTGGTGGATCCGGCGCCCGCGCCTTTCTATGGGCAAACTAATGCACCGTGAGCTTGCCAGCCGCTGTGCCCTCGCACACGTCTATGGCTCCAGCATGGCCAGCAAGCCCTCGACTTTTTCCTTCATCACCTCGACGCTGATGGGGCTGGGATGTTTGCGGAGAGAAAACTCGGCCGCACGGTAGCACAGGTGGTACAGCTGCTTGTATTCGGGGTGGCTGCTTTTCACGCCGCGCAGCCGCAGCGCACCGAGTATGACCTGCTGGAGGGCCCGCGCCGGGCCGTTGATTCCGGTAGGGAGCGTGGCGGCCGCCGGCCGTCCAGGCGCAGGCGCAGACGCAGACGCAGACGTAGACACAGACACGGACACAGACGGTGCACGCCCGGCCGCGGCCACAGGCTCTGGCGGGCCGCCCGGGCCGCCGGCACTGCTCGCATCGGTCGCAGGCGTCACGGGCGAGAGCGCGGCCGGCGAGCTGCCGGCAGAAGGGCCGGCACCCGCCAGGTCCAGCGCGGC